>JAQQSV010000254.1:124474-172877 GCA_028646515.1 Pseudochirops corinnae
GGAAGAGAAGCATGAGAAGGTAAACAGGAAAAAGAAATCATAAGGAACTTATTAAAGTTGAACTATTTACATTCCTACACAGATAAAAAATAATTGTAACTCATGAGACTTTTCTCAGTATGCGGATAGTTGAAGGGAATTTATATGTGTATATATATATATATATATATGTATACATACATATATATGTATGTATAGGAGGGTGTATGTGTGTACATGTCTGTACATGTATACATAGAGAGAGGGCACAGGATCAATTGAATAGGAAGGGATGATATTTAAAAAATAAAATTAAGAGGTGAGAAAGGAATATAATGGGAGAAGGAGAAAGGGAGAGATAGAATTATCTCATATAAAAGAGGCAAGAGAAAACTGTTACAGTGGAGGGGAAGAGCAGGAATGTGAAAGGGAATGGATCAACCTTACTCTTATTGAATTTGGCTTAAGGAGGGAATAACATACACACTCATTTGCGTATCTCACCCTACAAGAAAGTAGGGGGGAAGGTGATAAGAAGGGGAATGATAGGATGGAAGGTAGATTGAGGGAGAGAGTAGTTAGAAGCAAACACTTTTGAAAAGGGACAGGGTCAAAGTAGAAAATAGAATAAGTGGGGGGTGGGATAAGATAGAGGGAAATACTGTTAGTCTTTTACAATATAACTACACTGGAAACATTTTGCATAACTACACATGTACAACCTATATTGAATTGTTTATCTTCCCAGTTGGGGTGGGTGAGGAGGGAAGAAGGGAAAGAATCTGGAAATCAAAGTTTTAAAAAAAAATGATTTTTAAAAATTGTGTTATTTTTTTTTAATATGCAATTGGGAAATAAGATATACAGGCACTGGGGTACAGAAATGCATCTTGCCCTACTAGAAAGTTGGGTGGGGGGGGCGATGGGAGAGGATATAAGAGAGAGAAGATTGGGGAAAGGGTATTCAGTAGGCTCACTATCTTGGGGTGAGGGGTAGGGAAAAGACGGGGAGAAAATTTGTAACTCAAAATCTTGTGGAAATGAATGTTGATAACTAAAAATAAATAAATAAAAGATTAATTACAAACAAAAACAAACAAAACAACAAAAAAAGAAGGTTCTCTGGTATGGTAGAGAAACTCCAGAGCCAGGAGTATATCCTGGAGAGGAATGGAAAGGAAATATTCATTCTACAGGTTAAGAAGTGAAAGCAAAAATAATATTCATTCTGTAAGTTAAGAAATAGAAGCAGATTTAATCTCACTTAAATTAAAAATTTACATTTTACAAAATTACATTTTTCCTATGGAAAATGAAATCCCATTAGCCACTGCAATTATAACTGCAGAAATAACTTCTGTACTGATTTGGGTTGGCAAGTTGAGTGGAGTAAAGGATCTCACTGGACAGATTTAACCTCCTAGCTTAATGATATCTATCTAGCTAGTGTCAAGGACTAATTGGTGATTCCATGGACTGGCTGGCCTCTGTGGCTTTTCCAGCTTTCGTTAGTATCACATACCAAAACAAAACAAAACGAAACGAAACAAAAACAATGGAGCTTTAAAAACCTTGAGATGAAAGATCTTCATAATATACAAGAAAAAGAAGTCAATCCAAGAAAACAATTTCTCTATAAATGTCATTCAATTAGGTTATTGATACATTTTTCTAACTTTTTCTGCTGCATGCAGTATATTATCCTAGGTTATGCCCTCAAAGAGTTTATAGTCTAGTAACCACACTTCACTTTCCAGAAGAAGATGTCGGGGCTTTTCTTCACTGACAGTGAAAACAAGGTGATTTTAAAGGACATTTGTCCTTAGCAATTAAGTAAATGTTAATCACAAGTTCTCCAACTTCATAAATATGTTTTACTCTGGAAGCTTTGATTTTTTTATTTGGAGTTTTGATTGATAAATTGAATCTTTCATTCTCTTTGAATTGAATCTTTCTCCCCTCTCTTCTCCTTTTCTTTATCTGTCTGTCTTTTCCACTGTCTCTTTCCACGGGCGTATTTCTTTATCTCTAACTATCTCCCTTCTTCCACATTTCTCTCCATTAACTGATCACAAATAGAACAGAAGTAATTGATTAGTACAATTTGATTCTTATTTAATACGTTTTTAGATTCCTTACTCTTGAGAAGTGGATGAATGAATGTTTTATATTGTTTTATATTGTTCTTTCTCACTTTTTAAGCCTCACTCTCCCATGACCCCCGACTAAAATTAAGCTGCTTTTCAGTTATATGGCTGTTAATTCCCATCTTCTACTCTTGATAGAAAAGTAGTTCCTCAGGCCTGATTTAGAGGTTTTAGAATCTTTGCTGTGAATTAGACATTAGAATTAATAACCATGTATTGATAGCTATTAAGCCTAATAAGGAAGGCCATGTGAGAGAGTAGGGGGAACAAAATAACTCCACTGCACTTAAACCAAAAGATCATATTTCAAGCCCTGGCTCCACAATTGTTTTGCCTAGCTGTCTTCAGTAAGGTAAAGGGGTAAAATTGGCTAAGGTCTGTGAATCTATGAATATCACAAAATCTTTTGAAGTTAAAGAAGCCAAATTATCATTTGTGAGTATTATTTCTCAAACTGTGAATCTACCTACTTATCTGTATGTGTACACACACACACACACATATGTATGTAGATATAGATATATATAGATAGATAGATATAAATAGATAGATAGATAGATAGATAGATAGATAGATAGATAGATAGATACCCAGAAACATACTTGTTTATTTCTGACAATCTGACCTACAGGAAAGGAGGAAATTCATGCCTGCCCTTTCTTTATGGTAATTTGTATGTTAATGATTGAGCAGTTACAGACCAGTCAGTTGGATAATGAACTTCAGTTAGCCATGTGGTATCAGAGTAACCAGTATGGATAGCAATTGCATACTGAATATCACATGGAAAGAAAGATTAATCATTAACCAAACCCATTAATCCACTTGGCATTTTAAGGCAAAAATGATCTATTTATTAATTTTTAAACACTGTCTCTACAAAGTTAATGTTTCCTGTTGTGGGAGCCTGAGATGAAGCTCACCGACTGAAAACAGATTGCTCATACTTTTGAGCTTTGATTCCAAGATGTGAATAAAGTGGCAAGTGAATTTCTTTAAAAAACAAAAATCATCTCAGCTGGAAGTATATGTCACCTGGAAAAATTCAACTTAACCTTCTAAAATACAGGTGACAATTAGTGGGATAGACATTGAAAGATAGTGATGTTTGAGGACTTGTGGAAAATAAGAGAAGCTCAGAAGACCAAGAATGGGGAGAATGTGGTCCCAATTTTAAAAAAAAAGGAAGAAAGTAACTTTTGCAAACTAACACTAAAAACTACTATAACAATTTTCTTCACATGTGGAAGAAAATGAAGAATTTCTGAGCATGTCTTTGGAAAAATCACTACGTGTTTTACCCTTTAAAGCATTTTCAGCTATTTCAAAAATCCAAACTCCTTTCTCTGTTGTGTGTGGGAGTTGGGGGATGAGGAAGAAGGGCAGAGAATGAGAAGAGAATCATAAGGAAGTTGTGAAGGGATTAACAGACACCAATCTGCAAAGATGACCACTAATGACTAAAAGTTCCATCTTCCTTTATCTTCTGCTGTATTCTCTTTCCCAGCTAAAACCAGAAGTTCCCAGGCAGAATGGGCAGATGAGAACAATTTGTTCCAATGGCCCTGAAGGTTGCTCAAGCAGGCCTTGTAGACAACTTAGAGACTGATCAGACATCAAAGACCCCAAGATCATCCTCTGCATCTCAGGCCATCGCCAGTCACCTTGACCTATGCCTTGCCAATGAACTTGGACGACTCTGTGAGAGAAATGGAGGCTGATGACTTTTTGCAACTCTGCCTCACTTAAATCCAATTCACATGCAAGTCAAGACCTTACTCTGCGATATTATTGGTCCTCTTAGAAAACAAAGGATGAATAACAACAACAAAACCGGGGGGATAAAAGCAACTGTAATTCCTATTGTGCTTTCAGATTTTTAAAATTAAATATTTATGACACAATTCACATAAAATATTCTTTTAAATCTGGCCCTGGGCTCAGATGTTGAGTTTTATACTCACAAAATCACCATCAGAGAGAATCATAGGATTTAGAGCTGAAAGGGACCATTGAAGTCCCAATTATCTTACATATAAGGAACTTAGGGAACTGATGTCCAAAAAAGGTAATATAAACAGTAAGTGCCCAAGGCAGAATTTGAACTCAGGTCTTCCTGCCTCCTGTTTTGTCTACTACCTACCCGAGGATTAATCTTAATTTCAGCCAGACTCAACTAAATCTATTCTATAAAGTGTGTGTTTCTTGAACAATACCTAGCACTGTGCCTGGGTACCAAGAGGAACATAAAGGAATTTTGCCACGCCTGTTCCTTGCCCTCAAAGGTCTTACAGTCTAAGTTGTAGAGACAAAATGGATAGAGAAGAAATGGAAAATGATACAAGATAGATTTATTATCTTGTATTATATCTATATATTATTATTCTATATAGATTATTATCACTGTCAACAGTGATGCTGGCAGAAGGGGAGAGATCAACATTTTTTCCTACCACTGATTTTTTGATAACGATGATTCTTACTACTATCAGTGATACTTTGCCAAAATAATACTTTGTTATGTAAAGTATGCCTTCACAGACACGATTTCATCTTGATCCTGACCACTGCATTGTAAAGTAGATACAAGCAGGTATTGTTTCTCCACTTTACAGAAAGAAAAATTAAGAGTCAGAGGATAAATAGCTTGCCCTAGTTCACACAACTTGTTAGTGTGAAGGGAGTGGTTGAGGAGAGTTTAATGGTACCCAGGGCTTAAGATGGATTGTATGAAGGCCACTATCATAGAATCATGGATGTAGGGGCGGAAGAGGCCTTAGATATCATTAACTCCCTCATTTAATAGATGAGGGAAATGAGACAGAAACATGAAAGGACTTGCCCTGGGTCACCCAGCTGAAAAGTGGCTGAGGCAGGTTTCAAATATGGATAGGTGGAAAGAATTATAAAATACATCCAAAGGTTCTAGAACAAAGGCACAAAGCTGTAGTGAACATGGAGCATGGGGAGTAAAGAAAAAGTATATTGAGGAGTAGTGAGAGAAAGCAGGGTATGTGGGACCATTTGTAAGAATAGGTATAAAAGTTAGAGAGGCATTCGAGGTCTGAGGCTTGTCCATAACCGCACTTGCTTAGAAGGTCTTTGGGGACTTTGGCTCTCTGCAGGATGCCTCTGCCAATCTAGGTTGGGCCTGAAAACAGCCTCTTGAGCATGTGTTCAGTGCCCAAATTCAAGTAGAGAACTACAAAGAAATCCTCTGGCATTTTACTGGCTTGTATTAGCTGATAAAAGTACTATAAATATTTTAAAACCTATTAAAGTGTTGGTCATCTAAAATCAGTGGTCTCTAAAGTTGGGGACTGGGGGTGGTGGAGGTGGAGGGAGGGCCAAGTTCATGTCCTTACCCCAAAGGAGCAGTAGCCTGACTTCAATGAGTATGGGATCAAGCAATTGAAGAATGGGAAGGTGGGTTGCATATTCCTGATAGCCAGTTGTGATTTTGTCACCAAAACAAATATTCCACTGCTTTCAACTATCATAGCTGAACAATTTGCCCCTCCCACCTCTTGCCTCCTATGTACCCAAAACTGGCCCTGTGGGGCATTTATGACCTTAACAAACCTTCAGGTGGTTCACAGGCCAAATTCCTTCACAAACTTATTGCTTCCATCAACTTTTACCTCCCTGTTTTTATTTTTGATTTTTTTTTCCTGTTGAGAAAGCAGGATAAGCAGGTATGGATGAGTCCTCATCTGAATTGCAGGTTTAATTATACTATCTGTTCTCCAAAACATACGCCTTCAAGCTTGGGCACCAGCATTTTTCCAGTCTCATAGTTTTTCAGTCTTCTTGTTATGCTGATTCTCACTCAATCAAAACTGCACTCTCTAAAGTTAATGATGATTTACCAAAACTGACAGCCATTTCTCAATCACCATTTTTTAACCTCTCTGCAACATTTAATACTTTTAACCATCCTCTCTTTTTAGATATTTGTTCTCTCCTCTCTGGGTTTCTGAAAACAATCTAAGTATGCTACCAATAAAAACTCTCCTATCTGTACACTTAAAAAACCCATCAACTTGGAAACAGAATTTTCTAATCCATTTAAAAAATCTTATAAATGAAGCATTTTAATGGATCTTGAACACATTTGATAAAAATAAAAAAAACGCAACAATATTTGATGGGTTTAAACTGGACTCTTCTCAGTAATGCACAGTTATAAGACAACTCTACAAGTCTCAGGATGGAAGGAGATATCTACATTCAGGGAAAGATCTAGAAAGAACAGAGTTTAAATGGAGGCTGAAGCAATCTACATGCTATCTTTTCCATGTTTGGTTCTCTTTCTTTTTTCCCATTGTTCACTCCATTGGTTACAACCCTTCTATACAACCAGACTAATGTCCAATGTGAAAGTATTTGCAGATCCTATACTTGATTGCATGCCGCCATGGGCCATGGGTGGGTGGGGGGGATAGGGCGGTGAGAAAACTTGAAACTCAAGGGATTGTGGAACTGAGTCTTGTAAACTAAAAGTAAATAAACAAGTCAATTTAAAAAAAGAACGATTGGTATCAGGGAAGATAAAAATTTATTAGCTGAATAGAAGCAAAAACTTTTGCATATTTGGTAGATTTGATTGAAAGATGTGTATCATGATTTAGCACATACATCTAATGATGCATTTCTTTCCCATAAATCTATGAACCTTTGTGAAGTATCTTTCTCAACTATGACAACTATTAAAATCAAGTATAGAAAAAAAATTAGCTTAGGACCAGACTTTCAAATTACTATATCCCAAAATGTTAAACAAAGATTTTCTTTTTACACTAATGAAGCATATTCAGTCACATTGTTCTCACTAAAGAAGCATCATTAGGAGTGGCAAGGTGGCAAAGTGAATAGAGTACCGGCCCTGGAGTCAGGAGTACCTGAGTTCAAATCCAGCCCCAGACACTTAACACAAAAATCTAGCCATGTGACCTTGGGCAAGTCACTTCACCCCAACTGTCCTACCTTCCCCCCTCCAAAAAGCAAAAAAAGAAAAAAAGAAGCATCATCAATAATGAAATTCTAGTGAGAGAAAAATAATTTTATATCATTAATAAATAAAATAATTTATATTTTTCTCATCCATTTAATTTATATTGTAAATTTTAAAATGTTATAATTATTAGTACATGTAATTTATAGGAATAGGAACTCCCTCTATCAATGTAGATCAGTATCTTCTGTGAAGTTCATAGTCTCAGTGCTCTGGGCAAGTCACTCAATTTCTCTTTTGCCCCAATTTCCACAAAATGATAATAATAATAGCACCCTCCTCCCAGGGTTGTCATGAGTATAAAGTGAGTTAACATTTGCAAAGTTAATTGCAAGCTAATTAGAATTATTATTAAGAATTATAACGTATTAAAGAACCCAGAGATTAATTTTAAAGATAACTTAAGAAGATCTTAAACAGATGAAAAAAATTCAGGAACAATATTAATGCCAAAAGAGGGAGGCGTTCTTAGAACGTATTAGTATTTATCTATCTATCCATCTATCATCTATCTATCATCTATCTATTATTGTTCAATTATTCCAGTTGTGTCTGGAGTTTTGTTGGCACAGATACTGGAGTGGTTTGCCATTTCCTTCTCCAACTCATTTTACAGATGAATAACTGAGGCCAATAGGGTTAAGTGACTTGCCCAGGGTCACACAGCTAGTGTCTGAGACCAGATTCGAACTAAGGAAGATGGATCTTTCTGACTTCAAGTCTAGCACTCTATCCACTGTGCCACATCTTTATCTATCTTCTCTCTCTGAAGGACACACATATCTGGTAGGTGTCAGCCTGTGTATACAATAATGATGTCCTTTAGTAAGGGCATAAAAGATAAGTATCCATGGCATGTATGGCTGGAAACGAGTTGTGTTGGCCATGTTGTCAGAGTGAAGGCAAACAGATGGACAGGTCCAGTATTTCATAGCATTAACAGCACATTAAATGACTTGGAGGAAGGCTTTCTTTCAGTATATTTGGTAGATCCTCTTTACAGGATATGTGGAAAGACTTGTACAAGAATCATGCAAGTTGATAGTGCATGAACGGATTGCAGCCTGCAACGGTGGAGGAGATTTTCACGTTTGTGAAACCACAGGTGCATAAGAAGTATCAAAATAAGTTCACTTGCGTCAATAAGAACTTAATATAAATTTAAAAACAAGGGCAGATGGATGTTCCCCTCTCCTTGTGCTTTTTATTTTTTTTCAGAAAAAATGCTTTCATTTCTAGTATTTCATGTCTAGTGCAGAGATATACTATCCATGTGAATGTAGTCTTTACATATCTTAGATAATCTTGTGGGACTGAGGTTAAGCGCAACTACACATCACATGTTGCTAATTGTGTCTCATTTCAATCAACTTTCTTATAAACATATCCTGGCCCATACCCTTTAATCAAAACGAATTATAATTTACAAAAGAATATCTGAAGTGGGTAGGCATGGGGAAAAGCAAAGTTGTCGATGGTTTTTACTCAAGTCCAGATTTCAAGGTAGCTGCAAGCCTTCTGCTGATGGACTTATTGGGACATTTGGAATGTGTGCTGAAGTACACAGCTTCCTTTGGTAGCAATGATGTAGTAAACAAATGAAAAGCTATTGTATCAATGAGTTAAGAATTTCTTTTTCTTAGGGACCATTCAAAGTCAGAAGGAAATGTTTTCTTTGGTTTTTTTTTTTTGACAAAATGAGCATATCATCTAACATATTTCCATTGTTGAATATAGCAGTGATTTATCTCAGATCTTGGCGTTTCTCTAAGAGCATTGCACATTTCACTAACCTTTCATAATGAAAAGTATTTCTATCACCATTGTTGATTGCACATAAAAATAAGAAATTGTCTTTCTGATTCCTTCATGGTTTTTTTTTCTGGTTTCATAAAATAAATAGTGGATTCAGCTGTTACTGGAGATGTCACCAACAAAAATAATGACAATGCAGTTCCTATTTGTATTGAGTTTTATAGCTACAAATACCTTTCACATCTATGATTCCATTTGATTCTCACAATAACCCTGAAACACAATCACAGCAGATGGCATTTGTATCACACTCTTAATACATTAGTTCATTTGATCGCCAGTACTAGAGATATTATTATCCTTATTGTACAGATGAGGAAACAGGTTCAAAGAAGTTGAATCTTACCTATGGTTATGCAGCAATTAAGAGTCAGAGGTGATTTTCTAACTTAGGTCATTTCAGTGCTCTTCCCATCACACTAGACTGCCTCTCTTCAGACAGATATAAATTAGCCTGAAACAGAAGCAAAGGAAATTGAAGCTCAGAGAAACTGTCTTAAAGAAAGCAATGCATCCGGCCTCAGACACTTGACATTCACTAGCCGTGTGGCCCTGGGCAAGTCACTTAACTCCAATTGTCCTGCCTTCCCTCCCTCCAAAAAGCAAAAAAAAAAAAAAAAAGCAATGCAGCTAATAAGTGGTAGAAACAAGACTTGAACCTAGTGATTTAGTCTCCTTAACCAAGCTTAGTGATCTTAAGAAAGAACCCAAGAAGAATACCTATCCAACAATGATGTATTGTTAGTCATATATCTATCTTATTTCCTTCATTGGACAACTTTAGGAGTATGGAGAGGATATTTTATCCTTTTCCATCTATTTCAATGCGTATTATATTTAGTAAATACTTAATACATATTTATTGAGTAAACTAAAAGAGATATTTCAATAGCTGTGTTGGCAGTCTGGTATCAGTATTACCTGATTTACAGAAATGCCTTCATCACAAAATCATTTCCTCACACAAATGATTCAACCTTTTATTCTTTTCATTCAACAAGAATTTTTCTTGTTCAGTAGTCATATTTCCATCAAAGATTTATATAGAGGTGTGTTTAAAGGAAAGTAAATAACAATCGTACTAATGAGCTGAAACAAATCATAAAATTGTTTCTGCTACCAGAAACCAGGGCCCATATGGTAGACAAACACTAAGATAACTGATATTAAGTAAATGAATGGGTCTCAGGGATACCTGGGGTCTGCATCTTCCAAGAACTTGAGAGTCCCAAGAAAATGAATTAAAGAAATCACAACTCCAATTGCCCAGCCTTCCCCGCTCTGAAAAGCACAATAAAACAAAACAAAACCAACCAAACAAAAAGTACCGTAGCACTGAAGACATAATTCCCTATGCACAGATGTTGCCTACCTTCCCCTCCATGTGCTCCATGGCTTATGTGGCTTAATCATGTGCCTTTTACTTTAGGAAGACAAAATGGTCCCTTTCGATAGCAGTGAAGGAGTCCATAGAATAATGAGGTAAATAGTCTACTCAACAAACCAAGGTTCAGTAATTATAATCATAGGTGGTACATTAAAGTAAAAGAGAAACAGAGTTTGCAAAATCAAGACATGGAGTTGTTTGCTTGGAATTCTGATGCTTGATGACTCTTTTAAACACACCCACTCACTCTAGTATACACAGAGTTAACATACCCAGGGCTGACATGGCACCTGAGGAACGTGACTTCAACTATTCACCATCTATTATGTTCTCTC
Source organism: Pseudochirops corinnae (assembly GCA_028646515.1). Classification (NCBI taxonomy): domain Eukaryota; kingdom Metazoa; phylum Chordata; class Mammalia; order Diprotodontia; family Pseudocheiridae; genus Pseudochirops; species Pseudochirops corinnae. The sequence continues at coordinate 135,152 of JAQQSV010000254.1, forward strand.
TCTCTCTCTGTCTCTGTCTCTTTCTCTCTCCATCCTTCCCTCCATCTTTCCATATATATATATATGCCATTTCCTTCTCTAGCTCATTTTACAGATGAGAAAACTGAAGCAAACAGGGTTAAGTGACGTGCTCAGGATCAAACAGTTACTAAGTATCTGAGACTGAATTTGAACTCAGGTCTTTCTGACTCCAGGTGTAGTACTTTACTTACTTCTGTCATCTTATATCTGTCTGTCTATATATGCCTATCTATATCTGTCTCTGTCTCTCTCTCCCTCCATATGTCTGTCTCTATATGTGTATCTGTCTTTGTATGTCCATTTCTCTATAGATGTCTTCATGTCTTTCTCTTTATGCCTATATATCTATATCTATATATCTGTCTGTCTATGTATAGATGTCTTTTTATTTCTCTGTCTCATCTATCTATTGTCTATCTACATATCTGTCTCTGTCTGTCTATCTGGAGTAGGAAAGGGCAAACCACTCCAGTATCTTTGGCAAGTAAACTCCAAATGGGGTCATGAAGTCAGACATGACTGAAACAACTGAACAAGTCTATTTGTCTTTCCATATATGTTTGTACCTTTCTTTATACATTTACATGTGTCTGTATATATATGTGTGTGTGTGTATGTATATGTACATATATATATATATGTTTATGTATCTGTCTTTATCTCTCCTTGTTTCTCTGTGTTTCTGTCTCTGTCTTTCTCCCTCTGCCCAAAGCAGAACATCTGGATTTGCTTTTCTGATGATTTCATTTCAGCAGAAAGTAGAACCATTGAAAAGCACTGCTATTCTTTACTTGGTTCTGCCCAACACAGAAAGAAACGGCCAGTGAAGTCAGAATTTAGAGGAGATTGTAAAAAAAAGTGACCATGGCGGATTAAAGTTCATGAAAAATAATGAGAAACAGACTGAACATCCTTCTATATGTTCCATAAACTTTAGGATTATCAGTTGCAAAAAAAAAATTCAGAAAAACAACCAGACAAAATTCCATGAAGTGAAACTATGAAAAAGGAAATGGACTCAGAACGGATGGGTGATTCTCAAGGATGAAATTCTGACAACACATTTATGAATGATTCCAATAAAGAATAAGACAAGAGGCTGACAGGGATTGATGCATATTGACAAGAAACTCTTCAAGTACCCCAATTGTAATAGGACATGTACATAAGATACAATCTAAAGGACGTAATCAAGGGTAAATATAAAAGTGACTTACAGTGTTGGGAATACCAAAAAAGGCTTTTCTAATGCATATTGGAAATAAGAATAATAATAAAAGGTACAGGCTAACTTGTAGGGGTAAAAGGGATAGTGTTAATATATAATAGAGAGATAACAGTATTCAAATCATATTCGGCTTCTGTTGTCTTTTTTTTTTTTTTTTGGCTTTTTGGAGGGGTAAAGCTAGGGTAATTGGGGTTAAGTGACTTGCCCAAGGTCACATGGCTAGTTTTTTTGTGTTAAGTGTCTGAGGCTGGATTTGAACTCAGTTCCTCCTGAGTCCAGGGCCAGTGCACCACCTAGCCACCGTAGCTTCTGTTTTCTTTATCAAGGGGAATGATCTTCAGGATTCTAAGGAAGAAAACAATTTGTTTTATTTTATTTTAATTTTCAGTTTCATCTTTCCTTCCTTCTACACCCTCACCTACCCTACCTGTTGAGATGATAAGAACTCCATTAACTATTATGCATATGAAGTCATGCAAAACATATTCTGCATGAGTCATGTCGCAGAAAAGAAAGCAGGAAAAATAAGGAAAGGAAAAAAGATTCTTCGATCTGCACTCTGACTTAATCAGTTTTCTATTTGGAGGTGGATGGCATTTTTCATCATGAGTTCTTTGAGGTGCTGGTGAATCATTGTATTGATCAGAGTTGCTAAGTTTTTTTTTTATAGTTGATTATCTTTACAACATTGTTCTGTACTTCGTTCTCCTAGTTCTCCTAGTTCTGCTTTCTTCTCTTTGCATCAGTTCATAAAAGTCTTCCCAGGTTTTTCTGAAACCATCTCCTTCATCATTTCTCATAGCACAGTAAGTATTCTATCACATTCATATACCGTAACTCAGAACAAATTGTTTAAGAAAGAGTTGAAACCTAAGATAAGTAAGGAATTGATAAGGGAGCAACTAGATGTTTTCCATTAGGTCATTGTCTGACCCATGTGAATTATATTTCAGCTATGGGATGGGTTTCAAAGTGTCATTGCTGAACCATGTCAGTGATCTTTGAGGAACTGAGGGGAACAGCAGAGGTCCTTCTGGACTGGAGATGGGAAGAAGTTGTTCTGACATGTAAGGATGTGGACTTTGGAAACTGGAGAGTGGAGAGCACTGGAGAGCTTGACATTGAACCCTAGTAAATTCTAGACAGGATTATAAGCACATAGAAGTGTTGGTCCCTTTGAATTTTTGTTGGTCAGTCATTTCAGTTGTGTCCCTTTCTTTGTGACCGCATTTGGGGTTTTCTTGGCAAAGACTCAGGAGTGGTTTGCCACTTCCTTCTCTAGTTTCTCTGACAGATGAGAAAACTGACGCAATCAGGGTTAAGTGACTTGGCCAACGTCACAGAGCTAGTGATATTTGAACTCAGGACTTCCAGACTTATTTAAAGTACCATATAAATGGGAATGATTGTTGCTATTTTGGGTTCTTGGCCCAGTGCTGTCATTAACTAGTCATGTGACCTTAAGCCTTATTATTAATCCTAAATTTTAAACTGGGGTCACTGAGAATGTCAGCATTGCTCCCCAATAATACGAAAGTCCTGAGATTTTATACTGCCGTTTATGGCTAGTCACTAAAAGTTCCCTGAGCCTCAGTTTCAGATGAGAAGTTTTTGAACTAAAAGATCTCTGAGGTCTCTTCCAGTTCTAAGAGTACAAACAACCCTGGTCCAGACTTTTAAGTTATCATGAAGAATAGGAGAAACCACAACACTGCAAAAAGCAAGCTATTTTTCCACTTTGCAGAAAGTAGATGAGAAAGTGAATTCTTCAAACTACATGCCAAGTTTGATATGAATTTCTGGGGAAAAATACAATGAATTTCTAGGCAAATGACTTGTCAGCACCTTATAGGTCAAGTGGTGAGCCAGCCTGGGTACATTAACTACTAGTAATAACAGACCAACATAATTTCCTTAATTGTTGCCGGATTAGATCAGAGGAAGGCTAAAGATGTGCAGTGTACCTTGGATTTCAACAAGACATTTGGTAAAGTTTCTCATGATACCCTTTTGGATAAGAGGGTGACATGCCGACAAGATGATAATATAGGTAGATGACTTTGAAACTGGTTAACAGACCAGACTTCAACAGTACTGATTTAATATCAAACTGAACAGAAGTCTATAGTGCTGTGCCAGAGGGCTCTCTGACACATTCCATTCTATTCAACATTTTAAAAATAAAACCTTTTGGATGAAAACCTGCCTATTAAATTCATAGCTGATCTAAATCTGGCAAAAGTAGCCATTACCATGGATAACAGAACAGGGAATCAAAAAAGATCTTGAACATGCTGGAACAATGTGTAGAATCTAATAATGTAACACCTAATAGGGACAAATATAAAAAAAAACAAACCTGGAGTTTGATTTTAAAATCAACTGTACAAGTACAAGATAGGAGATGCAACTAAATAACTATGAATGTGAAAAAAGAAATATGGGTTCCAGCAGACTACAAACTCACTTTTAGTGTGATATAGCAACCCCCAAAACATGATATTAGGATGCATTAATTGAAGTATAGTATCCATGTAAGAGAGGTGATAAATTTAAGATTGTTCTCTTCCCTGGTAGGACCTTAGAGTATTGTTTAGTTTTTTTATGCTAATTAGGATGTTAGCACCCTGAAATAATAGATAGTAAGCCAGCTGTAAGACAGGAAATTCTAGGTACTTTTTAGAACTGGGGTCCTTTTTCTAGTTCTAAGTTTCTAGTGTTGAAAGGTACCACAGAAATCTTTTAGTCTATCCTTTACCCCAAGGAACGCCTGTTAATAGATAGGGAGTTCTTCACAGTCTTTGTTACTTGTTCCCTAGCTTTGGTGAATAGGCAGGGCCTGAGTGTGTTGCTAGTTTCAGCACACATAAAACAACAGCAAAAACACAGGGAAATATTGATTTTTCTCTTATGCTTTTCCTAGTCTTTTCTTAGTGGAGCTCAGAAAAGTGTTCTGTGTTATGAGCTCAAAAAGCCTTAAAAAAAAAAGATGGAAATCTCAGCTTCAGAGTCTGCTGAGCCTACTTTATAATTTAAAAGAGTTCCAGGTTATTTAAAGGTTGAGTGGAATTCCTGAGCCCGTTAACTGGTCACAGTCTATTTATTCCTATAATTAGCAATAGACCAATGTATTGTATAAATGCCACTGTACATTTAACAATGACTAACTTATCCATTTCAAACTGTTTACTTTAGAGTAGGGTTTAAATGCATGCATATTTGGTGACTAAGACAGAAAGGGAAAGTTATCACCTAAATCTTGTACTCCTGGACAATTGCCCACTCTCCCCCCCCCCAAGCTCTCCCCACTTCTTGACCCTGGGGGGAAAAATCTAGACAGCATGTGAAAAGAGCACTAGACTGAAAAATCAGGAGATCTAAAAGTCTTAGTTCTTACCACTAACTAAATGTATGACCTTAGGAAAGTCACAGTCTCTCTAAACCTCAGAGTTTTGTTGTTGTTGTTTTTTTTTAAACAGCTGAATGATAATCAGAAGACTGTTGAGTAAAGTTCCATCTGTGGTTGTACTTGTCAAGGAACCTCATATGATTTTAATGTGTTCATGGAAAACACCTGAACTTTCTAAGACAAGTGCTTTAAAAATAATCAATAAATAGTGAACACTATAAGATTTTGTATTTTCAAAACCTTCCAGTTAACTATATGACCATGATTATATGGTCTTCTATAAAAATAATCATTTGTGGAAGATTGCCTTAAAAATCTTTAGTTTTTAAAAAAAAATATCGATTATTTACTGAATGTCATAGTGGGCTAATCATAGGCAAAATATGGAAAAGGAAATGATCTTTACCTCTAGTAGGGATTGTGCTTCTGAAAAACAAATTATAGAATGTTAGAGTCTAATTCCCTCCCTCTTATTTTACAGATGGGGAGACAGAGGCTTAAAAAGAGTAAATGTCCCCCATGGGTCTTTAAACTGATCATAAAAAGGTTTGCTTATAATGCCTATTTTTGAAATATACAACATTTCAAAACAATATAACAGAGGCTTCATATTGAAAAGTACTTTGTAAATCTATTCTTAATGAAATGCTGCTTGCCCCACAGGGTCTGGGTACCATACCCATTTCCTGTTCAATATATACCTACGATTAAGGTTTGCACTAGGTTCAGTCCTGGGAAGAATGTTTTCTAAATGAAGAGGTTTGGGCTCCCTATTTTCATGCTCTTTAACTTGTTAAAGTCTCATCCTGGTGTTCTGGGCACAATTTTACTTATTGCTTAGTTATCGTTAACATCTTGTATTTCCCCAATAAAGGTGGGAGTCAAAGGGAACCCAGTATACAATATGTATCAGGTTTGGACAAGTATTTTGTTCCTACATACAAAAAGAATGCTAAATACAGGACATATAAGCATGCATTTGAACAAAAAACAAATGTAAAGCAGGATTCAATAACATTATTATTCCATCTGTTAGGAGGTTCATACTTTTACCCTATTCAAACATAGAGCCATTTGCAGAACTCCTAATTAAGTATTTTACATTTCACATTAGCTTTTCACTGGCTAAATAAATCCCAGTACATTTCTGCTGGTAAAATGATCGGATTTGGACCAATCCTTTTGTCAATGACTGAAATTTTCAAAATTGCTGGAGTAATTGCTAGATACTCCTCCTCTACCACCACTCTGACCTGATGGGACTTCTGGATCTCTCAAACTCAAGAGGTTACCTCCAAACCTAGACATGGTTATTTTGGGCTAAGAACTCATTCCTCTAAGATTAGGAAAGCGCAAACACAAAAGAAGTAGCCCAAACAGGTTCAAGCTTGCCTAAGTGGACATGCGCTTTTGTCGCCATGTGCTTGTAGTGCCAAGGAGGATAGGATTGTTTCAGAGTTGAGGGCAGGGGAAGAAGAAGGTTGTGTGGAAAAGGGCCATGTTAGCACAAATGGCCCTTTTTCCCACCCCACTTGAGAAATAACTCCAAATACTTCTGACATGATTTGCAGTTATAAAGAAAACTGAATGAATGATCATTTCTTCCAATTCCAATAAAGTCAATAAAGTCAATAAAGGAACTGTTTATGCTTTCAACATATAAGAAGTTTAGCTTTGAGGCCCCAAGAGGTAACTCCAAAGCTCTTAGATGTTGGGCTGGAACCAGGAATGGGGATTTTTAGCATGATTCATGGAATGGTCCCTGTTGACCAATTCAGCGTCAGTATATAAGTAAATAAATATAGTAAACACAAAACATTTATCAGCAAGATCTATGGGCTATCAACTGCTCAGTTTATACTATTCCCAACCTTATGTTCTCTTTGTCTACTCATGGTCCTTTCAAAGAACATGCCTTATTTATTGTCTTTGCTTTTGCTGTGGCCTTGTCTCTTTTTCAAATCCTACGCATTTTTCAAAGTCCAGTTCAAATCCTACCCCTTCCATAAAACCTCTTCTAACTACTTCAGCCCTCAGAAGTTCTCCCTTCTCTGAGTTCCTAGTACTTGTCTGAACCATTCAGTTGTCATTTATATTGCTCCAGTTTAATGCCATTTCACACAAAAAAACCATCATTGATGCATTATAACCAAATGCCATTGTAACAATAGTCGGCTTATTGCTGGACGTACCAATGTGATGATTGCCTTTGTCTATGTGCCAGTGATTGATCCAAAGAAGCATGAACTCTCCCCATTTGTCAGGGTACTTACTGTTCCATTCATAACATTTTTCTTATGGAATTAATTGCCCCCTGAAATATTGTTTCATCTCATAATTTTGTAGAAAAAATGACTCATAACTTTAGGTGATGTATGCCTGTATTGCCAAATATGAATATTTAAGAATTACTCATTTTTTCTTTCCAACGACACTGTAAACTCCTTGAAAGCAGAGACTATGTGTTATAGACTGTTTTTTCTCATCTCTCACAGCATCTACCACAGTGCTAAGTATATAACAGGTACTAAGCATTTGTGTTGAATTGATGAGTTTGAATGCCAGCTATTGCCCTGTCAATACTGACAAATGCATTGTGAAGAAAATTGCTTAGTTCAGCAAAAAACAGCCAGTGATAATATGAATACATGCAGAAATGCGCTTTTCTGTCCCAAACATAACTTTCTTTGTGGTGGTGGTGGGGTGTGTGTGTGTGTGTATTTGTCAAGAATTCTGTAGATTGACGCCATTTACACATCCCTTACCCAGCTATGTGGGCTTCTTTTACATGGTGGGTCAGACTCCCTGACAAACCCACTGGAATTTTTTCCAGCAATCAGTATCTAGAATCATAGGATTTTAGGAAGCAAAGGGAATTTAGAGATTATTTAGTCCAGCCCTCTCATTGAATAAGTGAAGAAACAGGACCAGAAAAGTGAAATGGTTTGCCCAGGGCTGCATACCTAGTTATCGACAGAGCTGGAATGGCTACATAGGTCTTCTAAAGCCCTATCCATGACTATATTTATTTGTACTTTTAAGAATATAGGTACATTTCATCAGGTCTCAGCTTCTTGGTAGGAATGTGGCAATTGCAATAGTTTTGTACTTCTAAAAGTCAAGTAATTCAGAATTAAAGTTTTAGAATTTTACTGCACTTATCAGTTTGTATAGGAAAATAACTACTGTATGATGTCTAAGACCCTTTTCCAGTCCTGAAATTCACTGATTTAAAGGGGGAGGGGAGGTATTATAGGAAGAGGGAGAAACAGTATGTCTACTGTTAATATAGTGCCTAGGTATTAACTTTGTCTTCTGGATGTGCAAGTGTTGGGAAGCCTTAAATCAGAGCCATGATGTCATTTTAAAGGCTGTTTTCTGGTACTGAATGTGTTCTGATGTGAACTTTATCAGAAGCTTGCAGCATGCTAATTGGGCTAGGACTGTGATGCCATTGTTTCAATTCTGTCTCTCCCCATCACCAGGATTCTAAGGACTGTGTTTCCCTTTGAATCCTAATGCCTTCTTTTCCCCCTGCCCACGCCGAGAGACACTGTGGAGTCCTATCTACTAGGTTGTCGCCATCAGAAATAGCCCTTCTGGGGAAAAGAAAGATGACAGAGACATCTCAAAACTGAAATACTGGTGGATCGTGTACAGCAGCTGGGCACCACACATGGAGTGGTTTCATGGTCGTATCATGCTACATGCCGAGGGGACTTGCTAATCCTCCTAGGCCCCACGGCTCACCAGGGGCTGGTGGACTTAGGTCATTTACGCTGGGCACCAGGCAACTCCCTCTTTGTTTCCATGTGGCCTTTCTACCTGAAACCTCTCCCTACCTACCCCTCAGTCCCCCTCTTCTGCCTTGCCATCTTCTCTCCTGCGCCCCTTCTCCGCCACTGGGCCACCGGTGGCAGCAGCGCGCTCTAGCCGCGGCAGAGGCGTCCCCCACCCCGCTCTTCATCCCCTGCCTCCAGGACAGCCTTCTCAGGGGCAGTTTGACTAAGCGGTCCCAAACTTTGGGGGTCTTAATGCATGCAGCCCCAAGTCTCGCGTTGTTACGGCTCAGACATCTTGGAGAGGCTGGTATTTTTACGCGGGGATCTGAGACTGCTTTCCTTCTTCTCCTCGACAAAAGATTGAACTAGAGGGGGGTGGAGGGGAGAGGAGGAGGAGGAGGAGGAGAAGGAAGAGGAGAGGAGAGGAGAGGAGCAGCAGCAGCCTTAGAGCTGGGCCTGGGCGGAGCGCAGCGCCGAGGGGGAGAGGGCGAGGGAGGCAGGCTGGTGGGTGTGGGGAGCCCTAGCTTGCGCGCTGCGGTGCGCTCCGGCCTCCCTCCCTGTCCCTTTGTGTGGGTGCTAGTCTGCAGCGCCTCTGGCCTCAGTCCCTTTACGCTCAGGGCATCCAGTCTGCTCCTGCTCCTCCTTCCCCCCCACCCTGGCCCTCCCCCTCCTCTCCCCTAGCTCCTTGCATTGCTCTAAATTCTTCTTGGAGACAAGATGGCAACACCGGCAGCGGTCAATCCTTCGGGTGAGTAACCTAACCCTTCTTGTGCCTCCCGACCCCTGCCACCGTAGCCGCCTCTGCTGGGGGAGCTTGGTGGGGAGGCGTAAGAGGGGACGCTTCCGTCGGGCGGGGGAGAGGATGGGGAGCATCTAGTACTGTCCCGTCCTCCCCCATTCCTCCCCCCACAACACACAGCCTTGAGCCCGTCTCTAGAGGTGCCTGTCACTCTGTGCCCGCTAGCCGTGGCAACATCATAAACGTCCCCTGGATGGGCCGGGAGGAACCAGGAAGGGACTGTGGAGCCAGGACTCCGCTGAGCATCCTTGGCTGGGAGAAGAGCCAAGGTGGGGGTGTTTGTGTGTGTGTATGTGGGGGGGGGGGGGTGATGGTAAGGCGCCAGCAACAACCATCAGGTTCAAAGGGGCCCATCCTTTTCTCCTCCCGCCCTCAGCCCCATTTCAGCCCAAAGGAGTGATCTCTACATCTGGTCAACCCAATCTGCCTGGGTCATTGATCATCAGGTTGGGAGGTATAGTATTGTACTGTTTGTTGTGGGCACTGATTATGGATACCCAAGTTTAGGGCTCATATTCAACTCCTGGGATTCTTTTCTTACTTCCTACTGGGGCACGGTAAGTTTCCTCAGTAGCTAATGATGGTGACATTAACAGTGAGGGACAGATACAAAATAAATGTTACTGTTATGATCATAATTTAAAAGCAAGGCATTGAGTTTCTCCCCAGTCCAAATATTTTTAATTTTGCCTTACCAGGTCTAAGGTCAGAAAGACCTTCAGATTGATCTTGGTAGATTTTGAAAAAGAAAGTGTTTCATAACCAAGTGCCAATATCCGCCTACTTTAGGTTCTGGGCTGAGAGAGAATAGTTTATTTGTAAAAGTACACTACCTGTTGGAGACTGGCTTTTAGACTACATGAATAGAACAGTTGTTTAATTTGGAACATCACCTTTTAGCAGGAGGCCTGAGAACTGTCTAATGGATTTTGGTTGCTGGACAGCTCAGTAAAACCAGTTTTCTGCTAACTAAAACTTGGAATCCCTTATTCTGATCAACTTTTCTTATACTTTCAAAGACCATATGGTCTCATAAAAACCTATTAGAGGTGGAAATCTTTTAAAACAGAGTTTGGAAATTTGAATACTAAGACAAGTTAGGAATGAGGATAAAAGTCACAGGTGCCAGAATAACATTATTTCATAGTTTTACTGTTTTTTTAAACAAAAATCTTTGTATACTAGTATTCTGTAGCTATTAAAAGCAAACTATTAATGTCAATTGAAGTGTAGATAGTATCATCTGTAATACTTATTGATAACTAACCTGAGCCGTGGTATAAATTTATGACGCACTTTGTAAGCACTTGGCAACTTTCACTTGAAATCATATTGCTGGAAGAAATCTTAGAAACCCTCTGTTCCAACCCACTCATTATTACAGTGAAACTCAGAAGGTTTAACTGAATTAATTAAGGTTATACAACTAGCAAGTGGCAGAGCTGGGCCTAAAACCCAGGTCTTTTAAGATTCTTCATCAAATGTATTTATAATTGTGGTTCAGTTTCTGCTATCAGGGGAACTCTGTATCTTAGAATCTGTGAGAACTCATGTGTGTTATTACACATATATTACATATATAACATTAAGAAATTCTGTCGGGATATCCTGTTCATTTTCATTTATCACTTGCTGTAACAGACCCAAATGGATCTTTAGGGTAGAAAAGTTAATATGTTTATTCAATCGTTTGGGTTTCCTCACCTGAATTTCTCAGTTTTCCATAGGTGAAATGCATTAGCCTCAAGTGGCATAATTTACATATAGATTTAAAGAGGAGAAAAACAGATTTCGGGTTTTTCCTTGGGACAAAATGTAGCATAGAGCTATATTGTCACGTTTAGATTGTAAGCTCTCTGAGGACAAGGACCATGTTTTATACATCTATGTGCCCCTCACCATGCCTAATGTTGTGCCTTAAACATAGTGCAGCTTTTAACCCTGTTGATAGCCTCCTCTTCATGACTACTCTCCCCTTGGGGTTTTCATGACAAAGCTCTCTCCTGCTTCTTCTTCCTGTTTCACCTTTCCTTCTCAGTTTCCTTTGCCGGATCTTCATATGTATCATGCCCACTGACTGTGAGCTGCCCCCTACTCCCACCCCCAGGCGCTTTCCTATGTCCTCTTCTCTTTTCTTTCTATATTGTCTTATTTGGTGATTTTAATTACCATCTCCATGAAAGTGAGTTCCTGGTCTATAGAGCCAACTCTCATCTCTTTCCTCAGTAATGGTCCTACATCACCAACCTTTTGGACATCTTAAACTAAACGTGTCCAAAAAGTAGCTCAGTATCTCCCCTCCCCCCCCGAACTCCTGCCCCCAACCCTTCCTTTTTCCAAACTTTTCTGTTACTGTTAAGGGTACCACCATCCTCCCAGTCATCCAAGCTCACAACCTGGTCATCCTTGATTCTTCACTTTTCTTCACCCATATTTCCAATCTGTTACCTTCAGAGCATCTCTTGCCACTCACACAGCCACTCTCCCTTTCTCCTATTCAGGCACTTACCACCTCTTACCAGGACTATTGTAATATCCTTCTAACTGGTCTTCCCTCCGGTTTCTCCCCACTCTAAACCATCCTCCATTCAGTTATCAAAATGATTTTCCTAAAGTGCAGGTCTTACCCTGTCACAACCCTACAGAATAAACGTGAATGCTACTCTCTTACCTCTAAGATGGAGTAGAAACTCCTTCATTTGACACTTAAACTCAATAGCTGAACCTCTTCCTACCTTTCCAGTCATTTTACACTTTATTCCCCTCCATGCACTCTCAAGTCTGGCTGCTCTAGCCTATTTGCCATCCCTTGCACACTCTTTTGTGGCCTGGTTATCTCCCATGTCTGTGATAATCTACTCCCTCACCTCCACCTTAGTTTCACTGGCTTCCTTCAACACTCTTCTCAAATGTTACCTTTTCTCAGTCCCCCGAGCTAATATTGCCTTCTCATTTGAGATTGTTGTTCAGTTGCTTTTTCATTGTATCCCATTCTTTTTTGACCCATTTGGGGTTTTCTTGGCAGAGATACTGGAGTGGTTTGCCATTTCCTTCTCCAGCTCATTTTACAGATGAGGAAACTGAGGCAAACAGGGTTAAGTGACTTACCCAGGGTCATATAGCTAGTATGTCTGAGGTGGGATTTGAATTGAGGAAGATGAGTCTTCCTGACTCCAGGCCAGGCATCCTATCCACAGCTGTGTATGTCATTTGTCCCTGGCTGTTTGCATGCTTTCTCCCCCATTTGAATGTGAACTTCTTGAGGGTAGAAATGATTTTTGCCTTTTTTGTGTCTCTAGTACCTAGTACATAACAAGCATTTAATGCTTTTTGACTGATTGATTAGTAGACAATCAGTAATTATTGGTTGATTGACTTATAGGTGGATTTTAGCTTTCTCTTTCATGCTCATTTCCATGGGGGAAGAAATGAGAGGAGGGAGAGATTTCTCCACAAAAACCATGGCCTTAAATTCATTCCTCCCTTCATCTTTCTGGTAAATTCTGTAGTATGCTTTCTTCTGCCCTGACTACTTGTCTTCTTAGCATGAAGAAGAATTGAATGTATAATCAGACCACCACGGTGTGATGAAAGTGTGGGCTTCAAGAGGCATAGACAGGTGAGGTGAATGTCAATCTTGGGCACTCGCCTAGCTCGACCTGTCGCTTGCAGCATTAAACTGTCCCTTCTAGGTGTCCCTGTTGCCACTTTTCTCTGGCCTGAGCCCTGATCCTTGGGCTTATATTTCTCTCCTGTCTACCCCACCCTTCTTCCCCCCCTCAGCCACAGGTTGCACTTTTATCCCCTCTTTTTGTCACTGGAAGAGTAAGATCATTTCCCATTTTGGGCACAAGTACACTGCTTCCCACTTCTGCTTGAGGAAGCCTGACTTCTTACTCCTTACTGCCTTACCTTACTTGTACTGTGCTGGCCCTCTTTGCTGTTAATTCAATAAAAGACTGAGTGAGAAAGGGTCTTAGAGCTCTTGTAGTCTGACTCTCTCATTTTGCAGGTAAGGAAGTTGAGGCCTGAAGAGGTTAAGTGATTTGCTGAAAGTTTCACTGGTAGCAAGGTTCAGAGACATGACTCCAAATCAGAACCTCTATCTTCTCTGTTTTTTCCTACTCCCCAGAATGGTTCAGTGGAAAGAACACTGGTTTTGGGAGTCAGAAAACCTGGGCTCAAATCTTAGTTCTTCCTCTTCCTACTTATATAACTTTAGTCAAGTCATTAAACTTCTCCTACTTCTGTCTAAACTGGGATGGGTAAATTAGATGACCTCCAAGGTCCTTTTCTCACGCTAAAATGATCATCCTGTCAACTGGTTTCTTGGATTGGTTGAGTATATACTATGTGCAAAGCATATATTCCTATGACCTGGTACCCTGGATGAAAATATTGTACACATTGAATAGTTAATTGTTATCTCTTTCCTCAGGCCTGTGACATATCTTCTAGGGCAGTGGTTCTCAACCTTCCTAATGCCGCAACCCTCTAATACAGTTCCTCATATTGTGGTGACCCCCAACCATAAAATTATTTTTGTTGCTACTTCATAAATGTAATTTTGCTACTGTTACAAATCGTAATGTAAATATCTGATATTCAGGATGTATTTTCATTGTTACAAATTGAACATAACCCACAGGTTGAGAACTGCTGTTCTAGGGGAATATCCCCTGCCTCTACCTCTTTTTTATAAGTATCCTAACCCTAGTGATACTGATTTTCTTTGCCTTGTATGCCAGGTTTCTACAATACTGCCTCCCCTCCCCCCAAAGTCACCTTTTCTTTCCTTCAGAAAACACCCATTTTTCTTCCCCATCTCTGACTGTGGTTATCACCCACGCACCTAGCCGAGCTGAGGATCCTCTGCCCCCCAAATCAGAAAAGATGGGTCTCTCTGTGTCTCTCTGTACGTTCAGTGATTCACAATGCACATTTGCATATTAAAAGCAACCCCTGTTGATTTTCCTGAAACACTGAAAGTACTTAAGACCCCACATTTACATTTTAACACTGTCACCTATGTTCTTCTATGGGAGGTGACCCCATAATTCAGTGACTTTTTAGGGAAAGGGAGATTTTTGCCATGCATCTAAACAATAATGTTATATTATCTTAGAGTCTTATAAAATGTTTGATGAATATGTTTATGGTTTATGAATATGTCTTTGACTATATTCTTATTAATCGGATTATCTGCATTTCAGACCAGTTCACTCATTAAAGTACAAAATTAGAACTTTTCATGTTGGTTGTCAGGGTGTTCTCAACATTATACTTTATCATACATTTGGAAATTCTGTCACTGATTATTTTTAATAGTAAAAGTATGCCAAGAGCTGGTAAATTAGTCTAAAAATGAAATGCTGTAATTGACAAGAAGATATTGTTCAAATGGCTAGTATTCATAAATACTCTGGATTATAGAATGATAGATTTAGAGTAAGAAGGAACCCTAGAGGTCATTTAATATAATCCCGTGGTATTACAGATGAATAAACTGAAGCCCAATGAGGCAAAACTTCAAATTCTGGGTTATTTCCATTTTATCATGGTAAAAGTTAAGCCATTTTTGTAACTTTAAGAAGGAAAATGATTCAGATTTTTAAAAGTGATAACCTTAGGTAAACACATATTATCAGAGCAATTCTACTTAATTTTTCCTGAGTGTGTACAGATTTTTTTTAAAAATTTGTTTGTTTGCTTTTAGTTTACAACATTCAGTCCCACAGTCCCTTGAGTTTCAGATTTTCTTCCCCTCCCTGTCCTTCCCTCCCTCCCCATGGCGGCACGCACTCAAATACAGGATCTACACATATCTTCACATTAATCATTAGTCAGGTTGTAAAGAAGGATTGTAACCGATGGCAGCAGGAAAGAGGAAACAAAACAAGAAAAAGAAAGAGAGCAAGTAGGTCGTTTCAATATGCATTCAGACTCTACATCTCTTTCTCTGGATGTGGATATCTCTTTCAATCATGAGTCTTTTGGAGTTGTCTTATAACCTTACATGGCTGAGAGGAGCCCAGTCTATTGAGGTTAGTCGTCACACATGCGTTGTATCTGTGATTGTGTACAGATTTCTCCTGGTTCTGCTCTTCTTGCTCAGCATCAGTTTATATAAGTCTCTCCAGGTTATTATGAAGTCCACCTGCTCCTCATTTCTTATAGCACAATAGTATTCCATTACATTCACATATCACAACTTGTTCAGCCATTCCCCAATTGATAGTCATCCCCTTGATTTCCAATTCTTTGCCACAGCAAAAAGAGCTGCTATAAATATTTTTGTACGTATGGATCCTCCTCTCACTTCTCTTATCTCTTTGGGATATAACCCTAGAAGTGGTATTGCTGGGTCAAAGGGTATGCACTTATTTATAGCCCTTTGGACATAGTTCCAGATTGCTCTCCAGAATGGTTGGATCAGTTCACAACTCCACCAACAATGCATTAGTGTTCCAGTTTTTCCACATTCTCTCCAGCATTTATCATTTTCCTGTTTTGTCATCTTAGCCAATCTGGCTGATGTTGTTTTGATTTGCATTTCTCTAATCAATAGTGATTTAGAGCATTTTTTCATATGCTTGTAGATATTTTTAATTTCATCCCCTGAGAACTGCCTGTTCATATCCTTTGACCATTTATCAATTAGGGGGTGGCTTGTATTTTTATAGATTTGACTCAATTCTTTGTATATTTCAGAAATGAGATCTTTATCAGAGACACTGGCTGTAAAAATTCTTTCCTAATTTTCCACTTCCCTCTTAATCTTGGTTACATCGGCTTTATTTGTACAGAAACTTTTCAATTTAATGTAATCAAAATGATCTGTTTTGCTTTTATAATGCTCTCTAACTCTTGTTTTGTCATAAAATCTTCCACTCTCTGTAGATCTGATAGGTAAACTATTCCTTGCTCTCCCAGATTGCTTACAGTATCAGCTTTATACCTAGATCATACACCCATTTCGACTTTATTGTGTACATATTTTAACAAAATAACAAAAGGCATGTTTTAAGAGTGTTTGAAAATATCGTGCTTGTTGAGATTAAATACAGTAAATAAATATAATAATAAATATAATGGCCTCTGGAGTGTTGGGGGAAGGCGTGCCAATGGCAGTTGTGTTTGATATGTCTGTTCTTCAGAATAATAAAGAGGAGTTCCATCCAGTGTTTTAGATCATTGTGCTTTGCTAGATAATTTCTATATATAGTTGACCTCAAAGAAACATAACACTGTTCTCTATTATAAAGGAGAGCATCTTTTAGGATCTGGACTGTGTCATGCTGTAGACAATTCTATAGACAATTTACATTATGGATTTGTTAAGTAAAAGTGCAGTAAGGGTCAAGAATATTGAAAGTGTCCTTCATTACTTCATCCACTAGAGGTCGTTAAATTTATTTATTAAAATCAATTAAAATTATTTAATTGATTGAGATGAGGGGGTAGTGTGAGGACCATTTTGAGAGAAAGAGGAGCTTGGTTTGGAAAGGTAGTAGCATTAAAGGAACAACACTGGACTCTCTGAAAGCTGACCAACTGCTTGGTGTTTTACCTGCTAAGCCCCCACATAGCTCATCATTGTGGGAAAAGATACATAAGACAAGTCATGTAACATAGGAGAATCTCCCTGTCCTTCTCCCTGTCCTCCTTCCTTCTCTTGCCAATATATGGGGGACATATGGGGGGGACAGTGGGACAGACAGATAGAAAAAAGGAAAGTCATACCTGAGAATCCCATTGTTGCACCCTGATTTTTTGGATTGAAAGGTTCTTCCCCTCCCACCGCTGTTCTCATTGCTTACTCTTTTTCAGAACTATGAGCCCAGTCTGAGAAGCGGTAAGCAAAATTTTGTGCTGCTCCTCTGATTATTCAATATACTGCTCTCCCCGTGGGGAAGTTTAGGTATACTTTCCGGAGAAGCAGCTGCTTTTGTTTTGTTGCATGAGTTTCTTGCCCTAATGTTGCCAACATTAAAGATAATTCCTTTCTGTTTTTTTTTTCATTAATTTTTTTTGCTACTAGTGAATACACATATAAATTTTCTTCTGATCAACCAATTTCTGTTTTACTTAGGAATGCTATACCTTTTCCAGATCCATTGTAGTTACCTGCCTTGCAAAAAAAAAAAAAAGATTTGGACATCATGAACTCTACAGTTCTCTCTGGCTCTAACATTTTGTGATTCTGTGAAAAGGCACATATGAGAAGGGGAAGACTTTTATCTTCTTCGATTCTCAGTTGTAGTTTGGAATAGTTGCTATGCTGATACCTTCTCTCTCAACAGGGACTCTTGTCCTTAATATATCCCTCAGTATGCCTAGTCATTTGCAGAGGGATATGTAGTCAGTGGCTGTAGGATGCTACAGCGAAAACTGATTTCTTGTCTTTGACTCCCAGATGAATCAGAGAGGTGTCAGGCATTGTAGGAGCACCAGCAGGTTTCCAGACTTCATCTCAAATCTTACTTCCCAATCTCATCAATTGGAGATTCATTTGTGAATTACTGAGTCCCCTTTTGGGGAGACGGATATCCCCTAGGAGGCCTAAGTAGTTCTATACTTTAGCCTCACTTGTTTTAATCAGCTAGCTTTGATCCTCACAAATGAACAATTCGATCATGGTATTTTACCTATTGGAATTCCTGTGGACTTCCCAAATGCATCTCTGGATGCACAATAACCCCCCCAAACATACATGAAGCAAAGCTTCTACATACCTTACCTAGAAGATGTTTGCAAGCATGGTACATATAGAGAGAAGGAAACAAAAGTAGGGAGCTTGAGTCTGAGTGACAAATTTTAGGGAAGATATTGACAAGCTAGGGTCTTGTTGATAGGAGTGTGCCCAGAATGGTAATAAAACTGGAAGATCTTAGGTGAGCATTAGAATAGATTGAAGGAGCTAAGGATTTTATCCTGGGGGAAAAGAGAATTTGGGAGAAGGCGATGGCTGTCTTCTAATATCTGATGGATTATCACATGGAAGAGAAAGTAGACTTGAGGGGATAGAACTAGGGGCAATGGGTTTGAAGTTGGAGAGAGACAGATTTTGGTCTAATATAAGGAAGAACTTCCCAACTCTTAGAACTGCTTCCAAGTAGAATGGTTGGCTTCATGAGGTGGTAAGTTTCCCTTCACCAGAGATCATCTATCAGAAGCTGTGACCACATGTTGTTTATATCATAGGGTTAGTATGAGTTGGTCATGATGACCTTGGAGAACCTTTCTGCTTCTGAGATTTGGCAGTTCCATTTGATCTTTGATCAGTATCTTCCCCAGTGATTAGGGGTTTTCATTGAGAAAGTAATCAGGAAAGGGGGGGAAAGGAGCCAGATACCATTGGAGGTAAGAATTCTATTGACATGACCCTCCCTATCTATCTGCTCCTCTTCACTTCACCATATTTATAGCTTGGTTTCTCAAGGCTTCCTTTATTGTGATTATCTCTAGGACTGATCCTCCCTCTCCAGCATTTCCCTTCAATGAAGATATCATGGACCAGTCCAAGAAAAAACAAAACAAACCCCCAACTTACAGGGTTGTTGTGAGATTCAAATGATAACAGCAGTTGTCAAGCACTTCGTAAAACTTTAAAGTAAATGTCAGCTATTATAAAATGGAATCCTAGCTTTAGAGATGGAAGCAAACTTCTAATCTAGGGCATCTGGTACAACCTCTCATTTCACAGTTGAAGAAACTACAGCCCAGAGAGCTTGTGACTTGCCCTAAGTGGCAGTGAGAATGTGCACCAAGATCTCCCAGCTA
The DNA here is from genome assembly GCA_028646515.1 of Pseudochirops corinnae. Taxonomy (NCBI): domain Eukaryota; kingdom Metazoa; phylum Chordata; class Mammalia; order Diprotodontia; family Pseudocheiridae; genus Pseudochirops; species Pseudochirops corinnae. The sequence goes on from JAQQSV010000254.1 coordinate 154,174, forward strand.
AAAATCCACAGCTCTTTTCACTGCATTCTCAGCTTCTCCTTTTTTCTTTCCTTTTCCTGATTGCACCTGTTTTTCTGAGAGATTTCCCTTTTGAGAGCACATTATTTTTTAAGTGAAATCATTCTGGATAAGAAAACATGTTATCCATTTGAAAACACTGACTTGCTACAGCCTAGATTACTGGTTTCAGTGTGTCACAAAGTGGAATCAATTGGAAGTTACATATCTGACTGACCGTGTAAAGGGGAGGGGTGTCTATTGGAAATGAAATAGTTAATTTTAGTCCAATTATTGATAGATCCAAAATTATATTAGACGGAATAGTTGTGAACAGTTAAGTTCTAATAGGACTCTTGTCCAAAAAAATGACTTGACAATTTATTTTTAAATCATTCAATCCTCCCTTTAGACAACACAGATTATAATTTAAACACAATCAGTGCTTTGCTTCTGATTTGCCATTCTCAGTAGCTGGCCCTGGGGATCAGGCTGTTCTTTGTTCTCTCTCCAGAAGAAGGTAAGGTTCTCTTGGTAGATTGGCTACTGTTCTCTTTCATAATAGGCCTCTTCATTCACTATACTCAAAATTGTTATTCTTCAGTGGGAAAGATGTGGGCTTGAAAGTTTCAAGGTTAAGTCCTTTGCAGACCAGCAAAGAACTTTTTTGTTTCCCAGGCTGCTGATCTGACCTTTAAGAAATTTAATTAAAAGTGTAAAACTTTTCCAAATGAAGGAACTGTTATCTGCTTCTGTGGACTTCCCCAGAGCTCAAAGTATCCTTTGTTGTTCTGGTTGTGCTCTGGCTGTAGCAGAAACTGTCTTTGGTTTTCTTAGGTCAGTTAACACTTGCATGGCCCAGTTTGAGTTGGCTGATTTTTTGTGTTTTTCAGAGAGCAATCCCTCCCCCCCCCCCCCCACGCTTATTAAGCAATGAACACCAATACTAAGTACAGTGTTGACAGAGTTAGCCCCAAACATTTTGGGGTTAAGAGCATTGAAACCCTCCTGGAGTGAGAACAGGTCAATAGAGATACATTCCTTGATTCTGAAACTTTGGGATTTCTAGGAATAGAATTTGACAATCTCAAGGGGAACAACAAACACCAAAAATGCCCACCAAGGTGATTATCACACACTGTGTTAATGCAATGATAATGAACCATCATGTAACAACTTAAGCTTTATGATTATCTACAGATCAATGAAGGAGAGTCAGGCAGACAGGTATATTGCCACCTTCTCGTATTAATTTTTGTTTCTTTTCTGGTAAATCACAAAACACTTGAACTTTCTTTATTGTCATCTTTTTTTCATATCACTTTCATTTCCACATATGTCATGCCGTCCTTCTTGCCACTTTTTATAATTCAGCACATGGGGAGAAAAAATATTTGATAGAAGTTCCATGCTTAATAATAATATTGGCTAGGCCTGTACCCTTTAAACGTGTTCTTCCTTGCCTCATTGCCTTTTTCAACCTGTATCCTGTGCCTTCTAAGAATTGAATCTGAACCTACTGTCACTGGTCTATTTATTCAGTGTTTTTCCAGTGCCTGCTCTGCGTAAGGCATTGTACCAGGAACTATGTGAGACACAGAGAAGTGTATGGTATGAGCTTGGGTCTTGAGGGTCTCACTGTTGAGCTTGAGAGGTGTAGGTGCCATATAAATGACATAGACAATACATGCCTACAGTTCAGGAAAGGAGAGCTCCAAAGTAGGCTAGCATAGGGGGATTGGACGAGTTCTCTTGGCATGTAGTTGAGGTGGCATAAATCTCAAATATTGAGGTGTTTCAGGATTACGGTTCTGAAGACCTGGTTAGTACTTTGGAAACATGAATCAGCTGAAGTGGCCACAGTAAGTGACTTCTTTCTAATAGCAAGTAGAAATTACTCTGAAAATAACCTCATGAAGATGGCATGGTTTAATGGATTTGGAATAAGGAAGACCCAAATTCATGTGATATGTTTATTGATATGGCTAGCCCCTGCTTTTTTGCTGAATTCAGTCAGTCACATAAAGCTGTTATATTTCCCTGGGGAACTGTAAGTATTAGAGATTCAAAGGTGTACTTGGAAACCATACTGGAAAGCGGATATAAAAAAAATAACATTTCCTTCTTATGGCCACTGTAGCCATAGTTATGCTCTTTTTTTTTTTAAGTCTGGTTTTTTTTTTGAGACAATCAGGGTTAAGTGACTTGCCCAGTATCACACAGCTGGTAAGTGTCTGAGGCTGGATTTTAACTCAGGTCCTCCTGACTTCAGGGCCAGTGTTTGATGTGCTGTGCCACCTAGCTGCCACTGCATTATGCTCTTTTACCAATAAATCAGAGGTTCTTAACTTTTTTTTATGTCTTGTACCCTTTTAACATCTTGGTGAAGCTTATGAACCCCCTTTTTAATGCATGCATTTTAATACATAATAACTTACATAGGATTACAAAGGAAACCAATCATATTGAAATAGTTTTGAAAATATATTTTAAAAGTTTGTGAACTACAGGATAAGACATTTTTAATAGATGGTACTGAAGCTAGTAGTAGTAGTAGTAGCAGTAGTAACAGTAGCAGTAGCAGTAGTAGTAGCAGTAGTAGTAGTAGTAGTAGTAGTAGTAATTATAGTAGCTAGTATTTACTTAGTGCTTTGAGGTTTATTAAACACTTTATATATGTTTCCATTTTATCCTTACAGCTCCCTTGTGAGGTACAAGCTATCATTACCCCCATTTACAGGTGAAGCTCAGTGAAAGTAGGGGATTTGTCATGGGTCATATAGCCAGTAAGCATCTGAGACAGGATTTGAACCCGTGTGTTCTGGGCTCCAATTCTAGCACTTTATTAATAATGAGCCAATTGTCATTTGAGTAGATCAAGGTATAGGTGAAAATGGAGGTACTTTTTAGGCACCAGTGGTTCAGTAGCAAAACTGAAATCAGCAAAAAGCTCAGACCGCCTTTATCGTCTTCCCCAACTTTGCTCATATCTACTACCAAAAAGCCTTGCAGCTACTTCTTGGGCATGTGTAGGGAATGTCACTGGATCAGGTGACATGAAGTTGTAGCACTAGAAATTAGAGATGAAGCCTCCTTAAAGATGTGACAGGAGAAGGCTAAGAATTTTATGCTGTGGATCTCAGGGCTGTGGCAGTTGAAAAAGGAAACAGTGGGGCCACTGGACTTTCTTTTTGCTCTCAGGAGAGGAAAACAAAATATTGGCCTTTAACGATGACCTAGTGTTTTGAGAATGACAGGCCCCTGGTATACCTTGAATTGGCTAAAAATGAAAAAAAAAGTTGCAAGAATTTTGCTTATTTTAGGTACAGTACCTATGTTTTCATCACACTAGCAATTTAAAATGATGACTATTCTAAGATCATTTACCATAACTTGATATACTTGGCAGAGATGGCGAGCTCTGAAAGGAAGAATAATGACTGCAAATATGAGGGATCCAGAGTCAGAGCTCTTTTCTGGCCTGGGAAAAGCAGTTCATATGTAAAGACTTTGGGTCCTGCATGCGATAGGCCATGGGCAAATGGGAAGACTTGAGAGGCTTTTCTGAATAATGTGTTCCCATCTCCCTTGCCTGCCTTTGGGTAATTACGTAGCCTTTCCTTTCCATTTTGCCTTCCTTTTTCATGGCATTAGCTTTGAAGTCATAGGATTCTGATTTAGGAAGGACCTTGGATCTCCTTGGATTTCTGCTCATTTTTCAGAGAAGGTAACTGAGAAGCCTGGAAATCACGTTCCCTTAATCACATAGGTAGTAAATAGCAGAGGTTAGTTTCAAATATACTTTTCCCCACTGCAAATGCAGTGATTTTTCCATTAGAAAGTAAAATTCAATTCAGTAAGCATTTATTAAGTACCTAGTGTGTGCCAGGCACCATGCTAAGCCCTGGCATACAAAAAGGATCAAAAGGTAGTCCCTGCCTTTGTGGAGCTTGTTGTTGTTGTTGGTGGTGGTGGTGCTGGTGGTCCTTATTTCTCAAAGAGGATCAGTGATATCACGAGGGCATGTCTTGACTTTTGTGTGGACTGCATTTAAGTGAGGCAGAACTTCCCAAAGTCATCAGCTTCACTCTCCTCCAGAACCATCAAAGTCCAGTGACAAGAGAAAAGTTAAGGTGACTAGTGATGGCCTTTCTAAATTGAAGTCTTCTCCAGGTCTTAGTTTGTGGGGAGCAACAGCCATTTGAGGACTACGGGCTAGATAAGAATTGAGACAAAAGATGGCCTAATATAATTGAGGAGACACCATGCAAACAAATATATACAGAGCAAGCTATAAATAGGATAAATAGGAAATAATAGAGAGAAGGCACTGGAATTAAGAAGGGTTACGGAAGGAAGGCTTCCTCTAGGTGGGATTTTAGATGGGACTTAATGGAAGCCAGTGAGGTCAGTAGTTGCAGGGGAGGAAAGATAGCATTCCAGACGTGGGGGAGCCAGAGAAAGTGCCTGAGCTGAGAGGTGGAGGGTCTTGTTCAGGGAATGGCCAGGAGATGTGTCTTTGGATCAAAGAATGTATGTGGTTTCAGGCAGTGAGGTTTAAGGACTGGAAAAGTAGAAAGGGATTAGCTTATAAAGAGTTTTGAATGCAAACAGAGCATCTTGTATTTACACTAGAGGCAACAGGCAGCCACTAGAGTTTATTAAGTAGAGAAGTGAAATGATAAGATCCACGTTTTAGGAGAATCAGGTTGTTGGCTAAATGGAGAATGAATTGGAGTAAGGAGAGACCTGAAGCTAGCAGACCCAGTATTGCAGTCATCAAGACATGAGGTGATGAGGCAGTGTCAGAGGAGAGAAGGGGGCATTTTAGAGAGAAGTTGCAAAGGTGAAAATGACAGGCCTTGGCAAACAGCCTGGATGTGAGAGGTAAGAGTGAGTGAAGAATCCAGAATGACTCCTAGGTTGCGAGCCCAAGGGAGTAGGAGATGGTATTGCCTTCTATGGCAATAGGGAAGGAAGTTTAGGGGGAAAGATGATGAGTTTATTTTGGAGGTAATGAGTTTAAGATGTCCACTGGACATCCATTTTGAGATATCTGAAAGGCAGTTAGAGATACAAAATGGGAGATCAGCAGAGAGACTGGGGAAGGAAAGGTACATTTAAGAATCATCATCATATAGAAGATAATTAAATCCAGGGGACCTGATGAGATCACCAAGTGAAGTAGTTATAGAGGGAGAAGAGAGAGCCGAGGACAGAACCCTAAGGAGCACCTATATAGTTAGAGGCTGTGATCTGGAGGAGGATCCAGCAAAAGAGAGAGAGAAGGAACAGTCAGAGAGGTAGGAGGAAAACCAGGAGAGAGTGGCAGAAGGATTGCAGTCTTAAAGATACATTCTTGATAGCTTTAAAAATCTACACTTTATTTTGGAAAAATGGTTTGTCATTTTCTACTGGTGACATTAAATGACATAAGGAATTTAAAATCCTTGACAAAAAAAGGGGATGTGAAGTCCTTATAACACTAGATAAAGGTCAGCTATTGTTATATTAAATTGAAAATAAGATTATGAAGAAATGAACCATCAAATATCTAAAAAAAGCTTCCTGTGAACAAAAGGTGTAGTATTATATAGTGAATTTAGGGTCAGATGATGTGTAGTCAGGAAAACCTAGGTTCCTTTCCCAGCTCTAATATTTAATAGTTTATATGACTGTGGGTAAGTCACTCAGTCTCTCTCAGATTATTAAATTGTAGATGGATTGGGATAAAAGAAACCCCCATAGTGAGGAAATCACAGGTCTTTTATGTATTATCATAAGTAAACATAGAATCATGGGATCTTTTTTCCAATTCTGAAATTAATTTCAACAAACATTAAACATTTTCTTTGTGGAAAACACTGTTCCTTAAGTGCTAGAAGGAACCTCAGAAATCATGTAGTCCAACTTCTTTTTACAGATAAGGAAAGAGCTCCAGAGATGTGGAGTCCTTGGAAAAGATGATGCAGCTTTTGAGTGATAGGACAAGTACTGGGTCTCCTGACTTTTAGTTCAGGGATCTTTTTTAATATGCTACATAAAACCACTTTATTCCAAACCAGGTAACCAAGTGTCAAATTTTGTATTTTCCATTTCTTATTCGAACATGCTCTAACTTGGTTGGGACATGGAAATGCTGCAGTGGGAGTCGTGGTTTTGTGACCCACAAACAGGAATATGGTGGTAAATGTTTAACAATCAGCTCTCTGTACAACACACTTTTAGGCTTAAATTGCATTATTAACATTTTCTCCATCTCTTTCTTAAATCTAGACAGTCAACAAAGCAATACATCAAGCCTAGATCTGTAGCATTTGTGGATTTCCTAGGTGTAAATGTTTACACTGAAAATTCAACAATCAGATCTTGTCTTTCCAAACTAGCTCCAGTATATCTGTGTACCACAGCCTAAACTTTAGCATTGAAGATAGGAATCTATTAATTATCATAGAATATTATATCTACATACATATCATAGAATATGTATAATATACTGAGTACTCCAATACATTGATATTTCAGCATAACCATAATTACATCGGTGAATTAAGAAGCATTTGTTAAATGCCTAGTATATACCAGGCACTGTGCTAAGCTCTAGAGATACAAAAGCAAAAATGAAACAAAAAATGGAAGAGTCCTTCCCTCAGGGAGCTTACATTCTCCTTAAAAGCTTACATTCTATCAATGCGGATACCCCCTCTGCTGGTGCAGATCCTAAGTCATCTGTGCTTACTTATCCTGAGCTCTTCTTGTCCATGACCTCCCCTTATTCCTCCATGGAGGGACACTGTTCCCAGAACTCCATCTCTCTCTTGTCTGGATTGTTTGACAGCTAAGGGACACAATGGAGAGCTATGCCTTGTACATAGTAAACTCTTAATGTTTATTGAAATAGATGGAAAGATTTTTCAAAAAATGTATAATACTCCATTCAAATGCAGAGTGGTTTTATTATGAACAGAGTCAGTGTGGCAGCATTGGATAGAAGGCCAGCCTTGATGCTAGAAAGACCTGGCTTCAAGACCTCTTAGGAAAATTTTCTCATCACATAGTTTAAAATGCTTTCTTATCATTCATGAGCTGGACCACCTTACCTTAAATAACCCCAGGATTTTGGACATGCTTGAATATAGATGACTTAAGATTTTCTTTGACAAAAATGCTGAGCTTGGGAGCTCAGGAGAGGTGGGTTCTCTGCCTGGTGCTGATCCTTACCACTGTGGCTGTGTGGCCTGGGGTAAGTATTTTACTTCCCTTGGCCTCAGTTTCTATCACATGAGGTTGAAGGAAGCCTGGGGTGGTGGTGGTGGAGGTAGAGGAGGAAGAGCTCGGACGGGACAGTCTCCAAGTCTCCTTCCAGCTCTAACATTCCACCCTTCTCATCTCAGTACAGGTTATAGTGGATTTTTATTGAAGCATTTAAAATTAACTCTTTCTTCAACTAAATGACAAAGATATATGACAAATAAAGTAATTATAATCAAATCATGTAAAAATTATCATATCTCTAATGAAGTCAATAGGAAACTGAAGAGTTTAATTACCAGCTTTACTAACATACAAATTGAAAAGCTTTTCAGGTAAGTTGCTCATATGGAATGTCTGAAACAGATAGTAATTAACGATCTGGGATCTTCATTCAGATGTTAATTACTGTCTGATTTGTCCCTTTCTTTGCCACCGTTGCATATCCTGCTTTAGATGCTTAGTTTCATTTTGATTTTTTTTTTCTAGTTACTTTTAGAGGGAGCATGGTACAGTTGGGAAGGAACATTGACTCTAAAATCCGAGGCCTCCTCGGTTCAAATTCCCACCTCTGATCCTTACTATGTGTGTGTGATCTAGGGCAGAGTCACTTACCTCTCAGACTCTGTTTCCTCATCTGTAAAATGAAGGGAGGTGCAAAAAAAATCCCTTCTAGCGCTAGATCTACGAGTTCACGGTCTTTGACTCTGCCTCACACCTTCCCTTTCCCCTCCTTAAGTCTCAGCCGAAAACAAAGCTCTCCATGTTTTCCTAATTTAGGCCACATTGATCTATCCCCAACAAAAGCAGAACATTCTCCATTGCTAGGTGAATTCCGGCCAGTGAAGACAGTCAACTCAAGTAACTTGACCTATAACTAAATAAGTGAATGGAAGATTTAGTAATATCAAAGCAGAAGCTCATTCAGAGAGGATGGGGAGAGGGGGAAGTGCTAAGATAGAGCTAAGCAGGCCAGGGTTGAAACATTTGGTCTCTTGGATTTACTGTGGCTTGCTTTTTGTTTATTTATAAACTTAATTGAGCATTTACTTGATTATATGTTTAAATAATAGGGATCTGCAAATGCTGAACTATCAAAATAAGCATCACAAAGATGACCTCATATGGAATGAGAGAATCTCAGAGCCAGATGGGACCTCAGAATCTACCTAAGTGGGAATCCTATTTACAACAGCCCTGATAAGTCACCATCCTTGCCTTGAAGACAATTTGTGGGTAACTCTAAGTATTAGGAATCTTTACTTTACTTTGAACTAAAATCTGCCTTTTGCAAATCCTTTCTGTTTTTCCTAGCTCTGCTATGTGTAACCAAACAGAAAAAAATCTAATCACTCTTCTATATTGAGAATTTTTCAGGTTTTTTGAAGACACCTACCATGTCCTTCTTACATCTTCTTTTCTTCAGAGTAGATACCTTCAATCTGTTTTTTATGAGGCGTGGTTTCAAGTCTCCTCATTGCCCTTTGGACAGTTTCCAGTTTGACAATACCTTCCTTTCTAGGCCCTATATGTATTAAGGAGAACAGTACTCCAGATACGGACTGATCAGGGCATTTCTCTACATACTGTCCTTGTAACATAGCCCAAGATTGCATTGGTTTCTTTGACTGCTGTGTTATGGCCCATAAATAAAACTAACATTCTTAATTCATGAAATTTATTTTTTAATTTGATTTGTTTATTTACTTTTAGTTTACAAGATTCAGTTCCACAATCCCTTGAGTTTCAAATTTTTTTCCTTCCCTCCCCCCACCTCCCATGGTGGCCTGCAATCAAGTATAGGATCTGAAAATACTTTCATATTGGACATTAGTCTGGTCGAATAGAAGGGTTGTAACCAATGGAATGAACAATGGGAAAGAGGAAACAAAACCTAATGTGGAAAAGAAAGAGAACATGTAGTTTGCTGCAGTCTTCATTTAAACTCTGTTCTTTCTAAATCTTTCTCTGAATGTAGACATTTTCTTCCATCCTGAGACTTTTAGAGTTGTCTTGTAACCTTGTGTTGCTGAGAAGAGTCCAGTTTATCAAAGTTGGTTGTCACACATACGTTGTGTCTGTCATTGTGTACAAATTTCTCCTGGTTCTGCTCTTCTCACTTAGCATCAGTTCATATAAGCCTCTCCAGGTAAATATGAAATCCATCTGCTCCTCATTTCTTTTAGCACAATAGTATTCCATTACATTCATATACCACAACTTGTTTAGCCATTCCCCAATTGATGTGCATCCCTTTAATTTCCAGTTTTTTGCCCCCACAAAGAGAGCTGCAATAAATATTTTTGTATATATGAGTCTTCCTCCCACTTCTATGATCTCTTTGAGATACAACCCAAAAAAGTGGTATTACTGGGTCATTGTGAGGATCAAATGATGTTTGAAGAGGTTCTTAGCACAGTGCTTGGCAGATGGTAGGTGCTTATCATCTTTCCTTCCCCTCCTTTTATTGGGCTAAATGATTGAAATCTTTTTCTGATGCCAATTGTATTGACTAATGTGTTAACTATTCCCTCTGACTTTGAACCATATACGACTTTGTTAATCATACCTTCGTCCAAGTTATTGAGAAAAATATTCAATAGAACAAGGTCAAAAATTGAGCCCTGTAGAACATTGTAGGTATCTTTATGTCTGGTCATTGAGGGTAGCTCTGAATTCACCTTAGTCTATTATCAGCCAGCCCATATCTTGCCATCTTTTCTTCCAAGAATATTTTGAGAGAGTCTGTGGACATAGTATTCTCCCCTACTGAAATCCAGGGATAGTATTATAGTATGCTCACTTCTTTTCCCTAATCTGTTACTAGACTAGTCATCCTGTCACCAGATTAAATTTATAACCTTGTGAACCTAAATGTTTTGGCCCCAGTCTTATTCTGCTATTCTTGTGTAGACCCAGTTTAAGAATTTGTACACTACAGAATAAAAAAGGTAACTTCTGTCATATTCTGTCATATTGGGACGAAAATGACCAGAACCATGACAGGGTATAGAAACAATTGATTTTATTCATGTTCTTTGGCGGACTGTTCTGTGGAAATCCAATCATTCATCAGATATCTGTTAAGTGTCTTCTGTGAACAGCATCTAATGCTAAGTGCTGAATGATACCCAGGTCCTACTGTCAAGGAACTCAGATTTTTCAAAGGAGAGAGAACATATCTGTGTGAATAACCGGAGTACAGCATAGTCCCTGATGTGTTGTAGGAGAGGGATAGAGTTCTCTGAGAGTTCATAGGCAGGTGAGCTCACCTCTCTCCAGGAGAGCGGACGATGACCTTGAACTAAGATTGTGGTGATGGGAAAGGAAGGGAGAAGGGAGAAGTGAACATGTATTTATCAAAGGCCTACCATGTGCCAAACACTATGCTAATCCCTTACAAATATTATTTAGTTTGATCCTGAAAATTACCCTGCAAAGTAGATGCTATTATTACACCCATTTTACAGTTGAGGAAACTGAGGCAGGCAGAGGTTAAGTGATTTGCCCAGAGTAACACAGCTAGTAAATATCTGAGGTTGGATTACAATTCAGATCTTCCTGATTCCAGTCTCAAGGCTCAGTCATTTGTATCACTTAGCTGTTAACTGGGGTGGGGGTGGAATTTGACTGAATCCTTCCAGTTGCAGTGAGAAAGTAAATTGAGTTCAGCTGTTTTTGTTGTTGGATTACTTGATTAAAGACAATGTAAAGATCATGGATGGAAGTGGAGATATAGTGAAGAGGATGAAAGGGAGGGCAAATTTCAACTTAAAATAATTACAAACTAGCCTGAGCCTATGGGGCATGTTCACTTTGGATGCCTGGTTTTACTCTTCCATTATAACTCAAAGAGGAAATGATAATTTAATAATAGTAGTTAGTAAACTGGAGAGAACCAGGGCCAGGAGAGAGTTAGCATCAAGAACACAGATCAGACTCGCCCGATTCCCTTTGCTCCAACAAGGCTTCATGGCTCTGTTGAACCAGGAGCCCTTCAGGGATGTCCTAATGCTAACTGTTGACCTAAAGTCATTGCTACTGCTGCTACTGCTGGGGCTGCAATTCCTGTTGTAGAATATCGGATCCTAAGACATAGGTAATCCCATGCAATCTCTACTTTGACTCCCTTTGTTACTTTCTTGGTCATAAAGTCATTAAAAATGAAGTGGAGGAATATAACAGTCTACTTGTTAAATCAGATTCTTGTTACTAGGCAGTTAGGTCATGCAATGGGTAGAGTACTGGGCCTGGAGTCAGGAACACTTGAATTCAAATCTGACCTCAGATACTTAAGAGCTGTGTGACCCTGGGCAAGTTACTTAACCTCTGTTTGCCTCAGCTTTTTTCATCTGTGATGTGGAGATAATAATAGCACCTACCTCTGAGGGTTGTTGTGAGGATCAGATGAGATGATGGTTGTAAAGTACTTAGCATAGTGACTGGCACATAGTAAGCTCTGCATCAATGTTAGCTATTAGCTGAGATTCATCGCGGTTGGTTAAACTTCTGAATTAGAATTAGCATAGTATAATGGAGAAGGTGCTAGACTTAGAGTCGGGAAGTCCTGGATTCAAGTCCTGTTTCTGATACTTACTATCAGAAATACCCAATCACTTAAGCTTTATGGAGCTCACTTTTCTCTTTGTTCTTAGAATACAAGAAACTCTTAATGCTGATTCATTCACCCATTCAACTGAAAATGAGAGATTTGGACTTAATGACTTTTATGTATCTATTTAAACTTTTGAGTTCCACGCTCTATCCCTCCTTCCTCCCTCCCTGAGACAGTAAGCAATCAGACATAGGTTGTAACATTTCCATATCAGTCATTTTATACAAGAAGTCTCAAATAAAAGAAAAAAATGAAGGAAAGAAAGTGAAAAAAGCATGCATCTGTCTATATTCAAACAATATCAGTTCTTTCTCTGGAGATGGATAATATGCTTCATCATTTGTCCTTTGTCTTGGATAGTCTTAGATCATTGTATTACCTAGGATAGCTAAGTCATTCACAATTCTTCATTGATCAGTCTTGCTGTTGCTGGGTACAATGTCCTCCTGGTTCTCTTCACTTCACTATCCATCAGTTCATGTAAGTCTTTCCAGGTTTTTCTGAATTCATCCTGCTTGCCATTTCTTATAGCACAATAATATTTCATTACAATCATATGCCACAGCTTGTTTAGCCATTCCCCAATTGATGAGCATCCCTTTGATTTCTAATTCTTAGCTGTCATAAAAAGAACTACTAAATATTTTTGTATAATTAGGTCTTACCCCTTTTTTAGATGTCTTTGGGATGTCGACCTAGCAATAGTATTGCTGGATTGAAGGGTGTGCACAATTTTATGGCCTTTTGGGCATAGTTCCACATTCCTCTCCAGAATAGTTGGATCAGTTCACAACTCCACCAGCAGTACATTAATGTCCTAGTTTTCCCACGTACCCTCCAATATCCAACATTTTCCTTTTTTGTCATATTAGCCAATCTGATAGGTATGAGGGGGTGTTAATTCTAGTACTTTCCCTCTACTGATTACTTCCAGTTTATCTAATACATTGTTTGCTTGCACACAGTTGTTTGAATGTTGTCTCCCCCATTGGACTATGAGTTACTTGAGATCAGGGGCTTTTATCTTTCTTTGTATGCCTAGCACATAGCACAATGCCTGGCATATAATAGCACTTGATAAAAGTTTTTCGACTGACTGACTCTAGCAAGATAACCACAAAATGAATTTACCCAATAAATTCACATGATCACAGATTTCAAGATAGTCTTAAAGTTCATTAATAGAACTTTCTAAGAAAAAATCCCTAGGACCAGATGGATTCACAAGTGAATTCTACCAAATATTTAAAGAACAATTAATTCCAATATTATATAAACATTTCAAAAAATAGGTGAAAGTGTCCTACCAAAGACACAGATATGGTGCTGATAGCTAAATCAGGAAGAGCCAAAGCAGAAAAAAGAAAATTATAGACCAATTTCCCTAATGAATATCGATGCAAAAATTTTAAATAAAATACTAAATTAACAGCAATCAGCAAAGACTTGTAGGTGGAACTTGAAAGGAGCCAGGAAGAAAGAGGGTCAGTATTGCCCTCCTTTATTTTACTCATAGGAATCTGGTAAAGTCAAATTAAGAAGGCATCCTGGAGTCACATTATAGGCATTCCCTCCTCTTCACCATAAGATGCTGTTGGAAACTGCAATAAATAGAACTGTTTTTTCCCTTCGGTTATGGAGGGCCTCTGTAACCCTTTAGTTTGCCCCTAGATACTGTATTTACTTACTGTTTTACATCGGACTGTTTAGTTCTGATGGCATGTGAGCTGAGCAATGAATGACCAAGGTACCTCAGTGAAGAGCAAAATAATGGGGTTTAGGTACCATAAGATGACCAATCAGTATAAAAGAGATAGTCTAGAGATTATTTACTGTGTACTTCCAGAAACAATTTATGAACTGCACAAGAAAATTAGTTTCATTACTTATCTTTGACCAAATGAGCCTGTCTGCCCAGTTATCTTGGCAACATGTTAACTTCTAGCCCTTTGTCATTAGGGGTTGAGAGGCAGAATACCTTATACTCCCCCCACTCATTCCAACCAGTATCGTAGATCTCTGTTTATGAAAGTCATTCCCTCCACAGATTGAGGAAGTAATTTTTTTTCATTTCTTCACTGGACTGGCTCTGAATCAGTTTTTATGGTTTCTAAAAATAAAATTAATCTTGGAAAAGAAAGATTTGCCATCATTGAGAATTTTCACAGGAATATACCATAGACTCTGAAGGCTGTTTCCAAAGAAGTATTGTAGAGATGTTCTGAAGAGTGATGGCAGCACCTTTGGGATGAATGTTGGCAATCTGTCAAGGTGACTCTTTTTGAGGTAACATTCCTTATTTGGATGTCAAATTTCTAGTGTGTGTTAATATAGTAGTCTTAAAATTTACTAATTATATGATATATCTGCACACAGTTGATAAATTACACTGTATAATGTAATGGGATTTCTTCTCAATATTATTGTCAGAATAGAGAATTTATTCAGTTTTATTGGAATTTGTCAGTGTATACCTTTATCTTGAGCAGTCATTCCTTCTTTGTTCTAAGTATAATTAGAGTGCTTTCTTCTTTACTCCCACATATGTTATGTATGTAGAGATTTTTAGATCATTTTCACACAGTCTTACAATGCTCCATTCTATTCATCTTTGAGAGTCAATTTTGATTAAATTGTATGGCATTGTTGTATTCCAATGCCATACTCCACTAACAGACTTCAGATGTTTTATCATGCTTTGGAGATGACCCTAAGTTTTTAAGGGCCATGTCAGCAGAGAACAGGTGTTGGTAGGTTCTACCAAGTAGGAAAGGCAAGGAATGGACTGTCTATAAACCAAGTCCAGCCTAGTTAAATTTGGAGAGGCTCATTGCCAGAAGGCTGGTCACTATGTTATGAATTATTTTGACCAAAGGGACATATGAAGACCTTCTGCTAAGGCACAGAAGGAGTTGTGAGCCACAATTGTATGGAAGGTCCTAGAATTCAGTGGTTCTCAACCTTCCTAATGCCCAACACTTTAATACTCGTATGTGGGCGTATCTGCATGTGGACAGACCCGCCTGGAGATGGATAGAGGAGTGGTGTCTCAGTTCCTAAGACCATCAGAAATGTGTTTTCCTATGGTCTTAGGTGACCCCGTTCAACCCCCAAAGGGGTCGCGACCCACAGGTTGAGAACTGCTGTGACCTAGATCCTGAGGGTGTTCAATTCTTCATCTCTTATTTGATCTGATATCATCTGGTTATTTGTCATGTTCACTAATATTCCACTTGTAGGTAAATAAATAGCAACATAGAAGGAAAAGATTCTATTGATGGTGCCTCATTGTGCAAATCATTCCTTGTATGTCCTCTGAGTCATTATTTTTCTTTCATTTATTGTCAGAAGAACTTTATCTGTTTTTCTCAAAAATAGCTGTAAAAACCGACAGAAAAACAAACAAACTGTATTCAGTTTTGCCTCATCAACAAAGCAGCCACCTAATGCAGGGATCTTTCAAGAAGCTTATATTTTGTCAGGAGGTGTGGTGGGAGGAGGGAGGGAGAGAGAGAAAAAAGAGAGAGACAGAGAGAGAAAGAGAGACAGACACAGATGCAGAAAGAGGGCAGAGACAGAAAGGAGAGGAGAGGGGAGGGGAGGGGAAGGAATGAGAAGACAGGAGAAGAGAGGAGGGGAGAGGAGAGGAGAGGAGAGGAGAAATGGGGCTGGATGAAAGAGAAGTGGAGACTGAATATTGCCTCTAGATTTAACTATTCTTCACACAAAATTATTTCCAGACTCATTTTCCATTTTGGTTATTCTCTTCTGGTTATTTTCTCTCCTCACCTCTGCCTTTTGACACCCCTGGTTTCTTCCAAGACTCAGCTCAAATGGCATTTAATGCAGGAGGCTTTCCTGGTCTTCTCAGCTACTTGAGCCTTCTCATCAAAATAATCTCCTTGAGGGTAAAGATGGTCTTTGTATTTTTACCTTTCCTTGTGTTCTCAACACTTAGTTCAGCGGCTGACACATAGTAATTACTTAATAAATGCTTACTTATTGATTGATTCTGGATGTCAATATCTTTTATAAAACATAACACCCAGAATTGATCATAATATGGACAGAATATAGGGGAAGCTTATCTAACAACTTATTATTCTAACTACCTGCCTGCCTTCAATAACATATGCCTGTAAGAGACAAAGCTATTATGAAATTAATTGCTTCCTGCCCAACGTTCCAGGATTTTTTTTTTTTTACTAAAGTAATCTAAGTCAATGGTAGAGGATCAGCATCTGTACCACCTGCTCCATTAAGTAAAGGAATATTTATCCTAACATAGACTTGTATTTCTGGTAAGACCAACTTAGTGTTCCTTAATGTGTGTATGTCATCTATTAGTTTGTATAGCAATCTTTCTGCTGTCTGGCACCATGGTGTTAGTTTGATGAGTGTTATGTTGTCCAAGAATCTATTAGTTGGTATTATAATTCTGGGAGATTCAATTGCCAGGATTGGCAGTGGTTCTGCCAAGTCTCCATCTATGGGAAATCTGGATTGGAAAGATTATGTTCCCATGGGTGTAATCTCTAGGAATAATCATCATAAATAAAAAGAAAAACATCTGGTTACATTCGCTTATCACCACAACCTTATAATATCAAATGGCAGTCACTGGTATATGTTTGGTTGGAATTAAGCTCACTCATATATTAAGAATATACTTTTCTCATCCTGTAATTATTAGTATGGGGAACCCACAATAAGGACGGTCCCTTCGCCAAGTCAGCTCTGCAGCAGCTCTGCGACTTAGCATCTTAGAGAGATGCTTGGGATCCATGAGGGGCTAAGTGACTTGCTCAGGGTTGTATAACCAATATCAGTCAAGGAGGGACTTGAACTCTGGTCATCCTGACTCCAAGGCTATCTCTATCTACCAAACTGCTTCTTATATTTGTTTAGAATAATAATAACTAATAAATATTTATAGTTAAGCTTTACAAAGAATTTCATGTACCTTATCTCACTTGATCCTTGCAATGATCTTGGGACATAGGTGGTCTAAGTGTTATTATCCCGATTTTACAAGTGAATTATTGAGTACAGAGAAGCCAGACATTCAGTCAGTGATCATGTATAAAGTACCTACTATTCACTGTGCTAATCTCCAGGCATACAAAGAAGGGCAAAAGACAGTTTCTGCTCCCAGGAAGGTCATGGTCGAACTGGGGAGAAAACATGGAAACAGTTATGTAAAAACAAGATATCGAAAGGATAAATTCACAGTAATCAATAGATGTGACTTATCTGTGAAGTAGTAGAGCCAGAATCCAAACTCAGATCTTCTGACAAGGAGTTCAGAGTTCTTTTCATTATATACATACATACATGTATGTGTGTGTGTGTGT
The DNA here is from genome assembly GCA_028646515.1 of Pseudochirops corinnae. Taxonomy (NCBI): domain Eukaryota; kingdom Metazoa; phylum Chordata; class Mammalia; order Diprotodontia; family Pseudocheiridae; genus Pseudochirops; species Pseudochirops corinnae. The sequence goes on from JAQQSV010000254.1 coordinate 171,391, forward strand.
GTGTATATATATATATATGTATGTATTTGTGTATGTATATATTCATTATACTATATATATATGTATATACTATATATCTTTTCACTATATGTGTGTGTTGTGTGTGTGTGTGTGTATTCACTGTTCCATACTTATGCTTCATCCTAGACTAAAGAATAGAGGAATTCCTGACTATCTAATGATAGATCATTTCTATATGTCTGTTTTAGAAATTATCATTTTTTAAAGAAGGAATGAACATTTTAGATTGTTCCAGACGTGCCCATTTCCTTCTCATTTTTTCAAACCTTCAGTGTTGCTAGTCTCAGTCTGAGTATATACGTAAGTAGAAAGTCAGGATTTGAAGAATAAAGTAGAGCTCTTCAGTTCCTTAATTGACTGTAGGGTATTTTGGAGAATGGAAATTATGGCTTATTTTTGTTCCTAGCTTAGTGCTTTATGAATGATAGGTGCTTTACAAATCCTGAATTTAATTGAATCTAACCTTAAAAGCCCTTTGGTTTTTAAAATGTTTCCATTAAATTGATTTAAGTGCCAATTTAAAAATGTTGGCTAAAATGAACAAAAAATTTAGATGTTTAATGTTTTGGAAAGTCTAATTGAAATGTGCAAATTATCAATTGCTCTAAAAATGTTATGTGATTTATATTAGAGTTTTAATATCTCTGAGAAAGTATTCATTAGATAGCTATTTTTATAATTCTTTGTTATTTTCTATATATTCCTACAAGAAAGTAGAAGACTGCCATTTTTATTAAAGTGAGGCAAAGAGACTTCCTGGTAAAATGGCTCCCTGAATGGGAGCTAGACTGCCTCGCTTCCCCATACCCACTTTAGCAAAACCCCAAAGTTGGCACCAAACCAAATAACGATGAAGAAATCCAATGAAAGACTATAGTAAGTGACATATTCTATCCCGAGACTGTACAAAAAGGCAACAAGATGACCAGAAGTAATTGGAAAGAAGTTGCCTCAAGCAAAGAAAACACCGGTGTGACCAGAGAGGGGACTGTGTAATCTGTAAGGATATGTGTCTGTAGGGGGGTAGAGAAGAAAACTTTCCTGATAAAGTCCCAGTTTGATTTTTAAAAAAAAGTCTAAAAGGACCTGGGAAGCCCCAAGAAGTGACAGCAGTGAGTGTGGTGCTGCAAAGTTGCAATAGCACAAGCCCAGGGTCTCTGAAGTTACTATGCTGAATAATGTCCTTATAAGATTTAGTGCTGTGAACCTAAAAGATCCAAGAGAACCTATCTGTGGAAAGTATTGATCAGCATAAGAAACCAAGGGATCTAGGACAAGACCAGCCACCCTGCCTAAAGTGCAACAGGAGTGGAGCTGGGCATTGACACAAAGTTCTAATTCAAGAACTAAAGCGAGAGACTTAGTAAACCTAAACAAACAACAATCAGTATCAGAAGTTACTGTACATCTATCTAATTCAATAACAACTGAAAAGTAGAGACTCAAAGCAAACAAAAAATTTACTA
>JAQQSV010000255.1:0-23996 GCA_028646515.1 Pseudochirops corinnae
TCTGTACTACACATATATACATATATACACAAAGTGAACCTATATGAACTAGAACTAAGGCTACATATATATAATTTTAACCTATTTATATTAAATCTTGAGCTAGTTGGACTCTCAGAGGCATGTAGTCAGACTTCCTCATTTCACAGATAAGGAGACTGAGGACATGGGAAACTCAAGCTTGTACAAGTATAAAGCATCAGAGATAGGACCCTTAGATCCTAGGGTCCTTAGATTCTAGAATCTGTGCTTTTTCTACGGAGGCAGCTCCATGGCAGTGGATACAGTTCTGGACCCAGGATGAGGATTGAATTCAAATCCTGTCTTGGCCATATTATCTATGTGATCTTAGGCAGGTCATTTCACTTCTCTCCATCCCAGTTTCCTCATCTGTAAGAATAATGGCACCTACCTCCCAGGATTATTGTGAGGATCATATGTGATAATATTAGTACAATGTTTAATAAAGTGCTGGGAACATTATAGGTGTTTAATAAACTCCTCTTTTCACCATTCCCTCTTGCTGTACCATGGAACACCATTGGAACATAAACAAGGACATGAGAATCTTTCATCAGTACCAAAACCATAGTGGGCAGTCATAGGAACATGGAGAAAGAACAAAAGGAAGAACCAGGATACTAAAAGGAAAAGGTGAGAACCAGGTGTGAAACTGGCAGAGCTGGTGGCTGAGGTTGAAATGAAGCCAGAGAATCCAATAGGCATCTTCATGTTGGCAGACATGAGTCAAAGCAGAGCACTGAGTCAGAAACAGATCAGGAAAACAAACCGGAGGACAACGACGTAACAGGCTAGTGCACCCAGCAGGTCAGAAACCAAGCACCAAAGGGAACGCAGTGCAAGACCTAATGTCACTCACACTCTTCACTTCAGGATTTGTGAGTTAAAACAGACATCTTAGTAACCTCTGCTTTCAATTTCTGCTTTGCTTAGCCAACAAGCATTTATTAAGTGCTTACTGTATGCTAGGCGCTATCCTTAGTGCTGGAGATACAAAGACAGATAAAAGCCAGGAGATCACTACGATCTAATTTTACTTGCTCCTATGTCCTTAGCTCCCTGACCTGACTCATTTACGGGGTGAAATTGGTATTTGTAGACAGTCCTTCTCAACCACTGGCAATCACTGATAATAAGGACGTTTGCCTGTGTTTTCTGCTCCCTCTTAGTGCCATCCCAGAACTCTGGGGAGAGGTTATCAACGCCCTTGCTGTTCAGTCATGTCTGACTCTTTGTGATCCCTCTTGGGGTCTTCTTGGCAAAGATACTGGAGGGGTTTGCCATTTCCTTCTCCAGCTCATTTTACAGATGAAGAAACTGAGTCAAACAGGGTGAAGTGAATTGCCCAGGGTCACACAGTGACACACAAGTGTCTGAGGCTGGATTTGAACTCAGGAAGATGAGTTTTCCTGATTCTAAGCCAGTGCTCTATCTGCTGCGCCACCTGCCTTCAGATCTAGTCCCTAGAAAACTGCCGCAGTTATGTCAATAACCGTACCTCTGGAGGCAGAGACACACAGTTCTGAGAATAAGCAACTGAGTCATCTTTCACCAAAACAATGATAAGAGAGATTAAAGATAACAAATAGGACCAAAGAATAAAACAATGGAAATGTTTAAGCTGTGCTTTTTCTTTAAAGGAAAAAAAAAGATCACCCTCTTTTATCTGTCTCCTTCAGACTCTCACTTCTTAAAGATCAGGGATGACATTGTCTTAAGTCATGTAGATCAAGATGTCACCTTAATGTGACAAGAAACTCAAGATGGGAGTCAGGAGACCCAAGTCCTAGTCTCTGCTCTGCCACTAACCCACTGTGTGACCTTGTACAAGTCAGCTTTCTCTAGGTCTCCATTTCTGTCATCAGTAAAATGAGAGGATTAGACTAGCAAGGGTGGGAAACCTACAGCCTCCAAGCCCCATGTGGCCCTTTAGGTCCTCAAGTGTGGCCCTTTGAATGAAGGGCCACACTCAAGGACCTAGAATTGTGAATTCAGTCGGGGGCTGCACTTGAGGACCTAGAATTGTAGATTCAGTCCAGGGGCCACACTTGAGGACCTAGAGGGCCACAAGCGGCCTAGAGGCCTCAGGTTCCCCACCCCTGGATTAGAAGGTCTTTGAGACCCCTTCCAGTTGTAGATTTACTATCTAGGCCAATCCCTTTATTTTGCAAATGAAGGAAACCAAGACCTCAAGGCTAACAATTGGCCTATAGTCAGTCATACAGTGGTCTGGGACTAAGATGTCCTGATACTCAGGCCTTTTTTTCACTCACTGCAAATGCAACACTAATATAATTACCTAGGTAGTAATAAGCCTCAGAAGTGGAATGTAAACTCAAATTCTCCGATTTCACAGTGATTTCTCTACTCCACCATGTTGCCTCCGCCAGAAGCTCTGTCCCAGCTATAAATATCCTTCATTTTAAAAGTTCACACCAGTCCTAACATCCTATGTTCTATGATTCCTTCCAACTTTGACACTGTTATGTCCTCAGGTTCCTTCCAGCTCTGACATTCTTAAGGCTTAGTGAGTTTTGGCAGACTCTGTGCAAAATTTGAGAGTTGAAATTTTAGTCCTGAGGACAGCATTCAGGGTCAGTAGGTTTTATACCCAACTGGATGGCATATTTCCCCCAAGGTCCCTAACTCATTCCTTTACATTATTTCCATCCGAATTCATATCATATATGCCTATGGAAGACACAGGATGTCTGGCTCATCTAAGCAAGCACTTGATTCTACTCAGGCCCCCTCAGAGTGGCCCTTTTGTTCCCATCCAGGCTCTGGGGCCAAAGGACACACTGGTTCAGGGCAGGTTTGGATCAAAGAATATTTTGATGTTCTGGTTTCAATAGGTTGAGAAAACACATCCATTCACCTCTAGTTCATTCTGGTTCACTGGATGTTTAAAAAAACAAAACTTGGTTGGTTTTGTGGTTCAGAAGGAAAGGGGTATTGGGTTCAGTTCTGGGTTCAGTAAATCAGTGAGGTTCTCAGGGACATGCTTATTTGAGGTTCAGAGTCCAGGACAGAGCTCCCTGTATCTCTATCCTTAGCAATGATATCCAGATGAAGTCAGATTCCAATGAAAATCTAGCGGGAAAGGAATCACAGAAGAGAATACTGAAGCAGAGAACATGCGGTCCACAATTAGAACTCTGTAATTAGGAGACTGAAAAAATTAATGAATGGGCTGTAGGTATAAGAGACTTAGGTCTCTTTCTCCTTCCTTCTTTCCTTCCTTCCCTCATTTCTTTTTTTTCTTCCTTCTTTCCTTCCTTTCTACCTTCCTTCCTTCCTTTCCTCCCTCCTTTCTTTCTTTCTTCCTTCTCTCCTTTCTTCCTTTTTTTCTTTTTCCTCCCTTCCTCCCTTCCTTAATTCCTTTCTTCTCTCCTCTCTTTTTTCCTTCTTTCTTCCTTTTCTCCTTTCTTCCTTCTTTTTTCTTTTTCCTTCCTTCCTTTCTACCTTCCTTCTTTCTTCCTTTTCTCCTTTCTTCCTTCTTTCTTTTTCCTTCCTTCCTTCTTTTCTACCTTCTTTCCTTCCTTCTCTCCTTTTTTCATTTTTTCCTTTTCCTCCCTTCCTCCCTTCCTTTATTCTTTTCTTCTCTCCTTCTCTTTTTTTCCTTCTTTCTTCCCTTTTTCCTTTCTTCTTTCTTTTTCCTTCCTTCCTTCTTTTCTACCTTCTTTCCTTCCTTCCTTCCTTCCTTCCCTTCCTTCTTTCCTATCACCTTTCTCTCTCAAAATGGCTGCCTCTCTGAGCCACTGTTTGTTTCCCCAGTCATTGGAACAGCTTCAGCCTCTCCCTGAACATGTCCCAGGGCAAATGATTTCACAAATTCATCCAGAAACAGTAAGATAAAGTCAGAAATGCACTAGACTTGGAGGAGGAGACCTGGATTTCAGCCCCAGCTTTGCTATTGATCACCTGTGTGCCCTGCGACAAGTCATTGAATGTTTCTGGTCCTCAGATTCCTTATCTGTAAGACGGAGGCTGCTAAGCCAGATCATCTAGTCCCTTCTGGCTCTACATGATTCCAGTTCTAAATCTGTGCTTTCACTCAAATCTCTAGTTCTGTCTGTTAATTCAATTTACAGACACAAAATAACTGTGGTCAGAGTAATGAAGTTTGCTTGTTCAAAGCTCCCCAATGCAAATCACTTTGGAGGTTGACTTTGACAAGATTTGGATTGGGCTGACAAGAGCACCTTTAAATGTGGTGTGTTTATGTGCAGGCCAGAAAGAAAATGAATCTGATAAAGCATCTACTAAGACAGTCCCTGCCCTCAAGGAGTTTACAGTCTGAAGGTTATATTATATTGTAAAGGAATGAACATCCTTCAGTAGGCTCTGTAGGCAAGAGATTCGGAAAAGTCAGATGTGCGAGTGTGAGACTGCCTCAGCTCTCAGTAGCAGTGTGATGCTCCTTCCAGACCACCAGCATGTCCAGAACTGGAGAGATTACATTCCCAGCTGAAGTACTCTGGCAAAGGTTCTATAAATTAGGAAACTTTTGCCCAAACCTGCCTCATACCTATAGGCTCTGTTTACTTTTGGATACACACAGGCATGATTAATATTCACTGAAGAATAGAGCCAGGAAGACTGTGGTTTTAGGAAACAGATTGAAGGTTGAGATTCCTTAATCCTATGCCCAAGGTGATTCATGTCCGAGGTACTATGGACTTGGAGCAAGGCTTCATCACACCAAAAACTCATATGCCTGGAGGAATTGAAGACCATTTGGGTGAGATAGACACCAGAGTCAAAACGTGGTTAGAATGAGAATTCCTGGGGAAACTAGATGGGATGGGGATGTGGGAGAGAGGTGTGCTAAGGATACTACATTCCAGTTGGGTGTAGTCCTACTAGATAACTCTTGAGAGGAGGTGGTGGCAGGGTATGATGGGAAATATGGGACCCAGGAATGGGGTAGAAGAGGGATTGAAGCCTCTCAATGGAAGGCGGCTCCCAGAGGGGCAATGTGAGAGAAGAGAAGGGGCTGGACAAAAGGCAAGGGAGGAGCTCGGTAGTGGGGCAGAAGGAGGATGGGGTCCCGATGTTGTGGAGCTCACAAGGATAGGAGAGCACTCTGAGGGACTAGGATGCTAAGGCCAAGGAGAAAGCATCTCCTTCTCCAACATGGTGTCTGAGAGAAAGCTCCAGTGGCCCCCTTTTGGTAGCAGCTCTGCCTGATGTTAGGGGATATTGTTTTTTTCTTTTAAAAATATTTTTAAGGGAAAAAAAATTATTTTTTAAGGGGCTGCTAGGTGGTGCAGTGAATAGAGCACTGGCCCCAGAGTCAGGAGGAACTGAGTTCAAATCTTGCCTGAGACACTTAACACTTACTAGCCATGTGACTTTGGGCAAGTCACTTAACCCTAATTGCCCTGCCTTTCCCCATCCAAAATGCAATGTGTGTGTGTGTATGGATATAGAAACAGATGTAGAAAGTGTGATTGTGGCATGTGTTCTCTTAATTCCCTTTCCTTCCCTTCAACATCTTTCTTTGTTTTCTTCCATCCTGGTCCTATTCCTCCTTTTTATACCAAGGAAAGCTGTTCTATGGGTTCTATGTGTTCTTTCTTCCCCCTACAAATATACTCAAATCTCCCCCATACTTTCAAAACAAAACACAACTTCCTTTGGCTCCCGTTATTTCCCTCCTCAATCCATTGTTTTCTCTTCCTTCTTCCTTTCACCACCAAATTCTTGAATGATTAATCTACATTGCTTGTATAGCCATTCCCTCCTTAGAACCTTTGAATGGAGATGTGGCAACAACAGAGTAATAGACCTGGAATTTTTCTCTGGCTGAATAGCTGTGCCCCTTGCTTTGCAGAATGATTCCTTCTATGTGTTTAGAATGAGGGACTGTGGTGGCATTACATTGTAACTGTACCTGGGTCAAGATTTCATAGAATCACAGTCCCTTAAGAATTGGGAAAAAAAAAAAACTTTAGAAATCTCTTACTGAAACCGGTACCTGAGCATTTTGTAAACAGGAGAAGAGACAGCAGCCTGGGCATGTATCTTTGGACACTTGGAATATATCTCTAGATTCTCATTATTTACCAAATAGGAAAGGATATCTTTTTAAGATCTTTGTGTTATACCAAGTTCTGGTACTTTGCATAATCTTTCTATCTATCTATCCATCTATGTCATCTATCTATCATCTATCTTTCATTCTACCTATCTATTATTGTGTGTAATTTCATTGGTATAGGGCAGTGATGTCAAACTCAAATAGAAACAGATCCCTGAAGCCATACATCAAATTAGAAAACCACAAATTCACATTATCTATGGTCTATTTTTATTTATTTTCATTTCCCAATTACATTTTAGTCTGTTTTATGCTGTACTGTGGAGCTTTGTGGGTCAGGCCATGAGTAAGATACCTGAGATAGGGAATGCCTACTGAAGAAACATTCCCTGTGGATGCATCTTGGCAACTGGCCTATAACATATAGCCTTGGCTGCCTGGGGCACTCAGAGGTTAAGGGACTCGCCAATGTAAGCATCATAAGTAGGACTTGAACCCAGATCCTCTTTACTGCAAGCCTAGTTCTCTCTCTACTACAGCACATTATCTTTGAGCAGGAAAAAAGAAATAGAGAAAAGGAGAGAAGATGGAGGAGAAGGGGGAGAGGGGATAATGGAGGAGGGGAGACAGAGACTGAGACAAAGAGATGAGAGAGGAAGCAGAGAAGAGATAAAGAGAGAGGAGAGAGAAGAAGGGAGACAGAGAGAGAGAGACAGAGAGAGAGAAAAGAGAGAAAGGAGAGAATAGAAAGGAGAAGAGACAGAGAAAGAGAGAGGGTATGCATGTATCACCTACCACCCTCATTTAGGCCCTCCCCACCCTTTGCCTAGAGCACTTCAATAACCTCCCAATTGGTCTCACCACCTCAAATCTTCCCATTCTTTACTCTATTCTCCACATACCGCCAAACTACAGTTCTCACCCATCCCTCTCCTATTCAATAGCCTCCAGTGGCTCCCTCCCCATTACCTCTTAGATCAAATTCAAACGTCTTTATTTGACTTTTAGACTCCTTCCAAATTGGTCCTAACCTACCTTTCTGACCTTGTTCTGTACTACTCCCCTTCCTACACTCCCTGGTCCAGCCAAACTGAGTTCCTTCTTGTTCCTCCTACATGATGCTCCATTTCCCATCTTTTTTCCTTTGTACTGGCCGGTCCCCATGCCTGGAAGGAGCTCCTTCCTCACCAATGCCCGTTATAATCTCTTGTCTCACTAGTCACCTCTTACAGGAGGCCTGCCTTTCCTGATCCCTCCAGTGGCTAGTGTCCTCATTTCACACAAATTTAACTTGCATATATTTTATTTAAATTTGTGTCTGTACATTTCTCCTCTAACAGAATGTAAGCTCTTGAGGGCAGGCACTGTTTCCCTTTTGTTTTGTGTCCCTGGAACCTAGCACAATGCCTGGAATATTGCTGGAACTTAATACATGCTTGATGATGGTCTGTGATCTGTCTTGCTGGAAGGATCACTCTGTTCACTGGTGCTGATTGCACCCCCTCCATTTCCTGTGTGACTCTTATTCCATAAATGTTACAGAAAAGATTGACCCAATACTCTAGAAACCTTCCTTTGGTTCTGTTCCTACTTCATGGATATAAGTGGATAACATTCAGGACCGTGATGGCTATTGAATGTGCTGTCACTAAAAGGCTAACTAATATTTCCCACATGCACCTGTATCTTTGGCAAGGCCTTGGATTATGTCTTTTATGTCACTTCTTGTGCGATAACAATAACAACAATGATAATAGCCAGCATTTATATAGTGCTCATTTAATCCTTACACAGCTGTGGGGAGTAGGTCCCATTTTACAGATGAGGAAACTAAGGCTGACAAAAACTTAATAAGCTATATTTATATAGTGCTTTGAGATTTACAAAATATTTTACCAAGGTTACCTCATTTAATCCTCACAACAACGCTATGAGGCAGGCACTATTACTACTTCCATTTTACAGGTGAGGAAACTGAAATGCAGAGAGGTCATCTTGCTCTGGGTCACACAGCTAGTAAGTATCTGAGGCTAAATTTGAACTCAGATCTGCCCAACTCTAGGTCCAGCACTCCATTCATTGTGCTACCTAGCTGCCATAAGTCAACATTGTAATATTTTACTTACTCCAACCATGCATCTTTCCATTGCCTTTTAGATCTCCTCATCTGCAATTCTGACTCTTCTAATACCACCATGTTCCATGACTCATGACCCACAGCCACCTAGCATTATTGGGAGAATATTGAGTTAAAAGGAGCAACTCGTAAATACGTTCATTGACAGAGCTGCACAATTCTCCACATGTCATCTAGCCTGCCTTGTCCTCTTGACTTTTGACCCAATTTATAATGTGCTTGCTGTACCTACCAAAGACATAGATACTGATGGACCATTATAATGGGCAGACCCTTCAAATGTCCGTCTGTGCTACAAAAAATTTTCTTGCACCTTGTCCGTTGTAGATGGCTCAGCTGAAGTGAATGTATAAATGTGTTATATAGAATGAATGGTTGTATATACATTTTATGTATACACATATACACAATATAGTACATAGTATTGTAGTAAGTGAAATCTGGTTTAGGTCAGTGCTACATTTTCAGGCAAGGAACATTTCAAAGGAGCAAATGAATCCATGGACCACCTGTACCTAGACATGCTACCACAAAAGGAAACCCAAAAACCACAATCAAAACCATCACCAGAATTACTGGGAAGATTTGCTGACAGCATTTGATGAGACAGTAATGAGGTGATGTCTAGCTTTTGTTAAATATCCTAAGTAAATTATTCATTAATGCCTGAATCTGGAAATAGAGCCAAAGTTTATTGTCTAAGCAGTCAGTTTAGGAGACACCAACGCGTGGAACCTTGGGATGACCCTCACAGACCCCCACGGGCCACAGACTAGGTATTGTGAAGCCTAGTGGCAAGAAATCAACACAAACCTTATTGATTAGTGTCACTGAGAGAACAGAAAGTCTGAGGATTCAACTGGACATGGATATCACCATTTAGTTACAATAGCAAGGCCATCAAATACAATAACTCTACCATCAGCTACTGTCTGAGCCAACAGCCCTAAATGAGCCAGCTGGGAAGACATTATGGGACCATTAAGGACCAAATTCATTCTGGAACTGAAATGATCCATCCATATTACAGCTGGGATGCAGGCGGCACCTGAACTGAGAGGTTAACGACTTTGGGATGGCAGCAACCTTAATTATATTCCCATTTCCTGGTGCTAGGACTCATTTCACGCTGGCCTCTGTGTCAAAAATTTTGTGCTCTTGATGGGAACAACTTTGCTCTATGATTGCACAAAGGGAGGGAAACTGAAGGAGAAAGGAGACTCTTCCATTTAACCCCTTCATTACTGCTAGCCCCTTGGGACATCACATTACAAAAGTGTCGCAAGATGATTTCAGAGAACTGATGGGGGAAAATGTGGGAGATGGGGTGGTTTAGGAAATAGAGTGCTGGACTTGGGAGATGGGAGACACAAATCCCATATCTGACCCTTTTTTAGTAGTGTGACTTTGGGCAAAATTGCTTAACTATTCTGAGCTTTACTTTCCTCATCTGTGAAATGGGACTAGGAATAGCATGTTCCTCACAGGATTGTGGTAAGAATCAGATGAGACAGGTATCTAAAAAATATTTTGCACACCTCAACTATTAAACAGTGAAGGAAAACATTGTGAGATCTAGGTACTGTGGACAGACCATCTGTACTTGTCCCTTGGAATTGAATGAATGAATTGAAGGCAATCAGTAGATTTTTTTCCCTAAAGTTTATCAGAAGCAACATCAACCTTAAAGGTAAGTTTGTAGCATTTATATACAAATGTGTGTGCATGAGGTATCACTGTAAAGAATGAGACTGATTTTCATATAGGTCCTGCAGAATCTACCTTATTGCTTATACAAATTTCTATAGACTATTCAGCAACTAAGGCTTGAATCAGCCAAATATCATTAGCAGTTGACTAAAACCCAACAAGGGCAACTAAGTGGTGCAATAGATAGAGCACTGGGTCTGGAGTCAGAAAGACTCCTCTTCCTGAGTTCAAATCTGGCCTCAGACATTTACTAGCTGCGTGACCTTGGACAAGTCACTTAACTCTGCCCCAGTTTCCTCATCTGTCAAATGAGCTGGAGAAGAAAATGGCAAACCACTCCAGTGTCTTTTCCAAGAAGACCCTAAATAGGGTCACGAAGAATTGGGCGTGACTGAAAAGCCACTGAACACTAACCACTAGGGGAAAAAAGCCATAAACCCAACAAACCAGCATTAAATGCCTGCTATGTACAAAGAGCCCCAGTGGGGTGCTGCAGGAGGTGGCAAACTTTAGATGAACATGATAAAGAAGGAGATAATGGTGATTGACATTTATATAACTCTTGCTAAATGAGACACAGACACTGTTTCCTGCCCTAGGAGGACCTACAGCCCATCAGGGCAATGATATCAACTTTGATTAATTTCCAATATCAAAGAATGAGCATATTAGAGGGTTACAAAACAGAAGACATTGTCTTAGGCTCCAGGAGACCTTTGTTCTAGTCAGCATATTTGGAGTCAAGAAGACATGTTAAAATACTGCTTGATCTAGCGCAGATTCTTGATTTCCTTACTACCTGGTGAACCTCGGGCAAGTCACTGTATTTCTCTATAAAATGACTGGATAGGAGTTGATCTCTATGAGCTTTCCCTTCTCCAAATCCTATAATCCACTAACTTGTCACTAACTTGTTGTATGACCTTGAACCAAAAAGTGAATGATCTAGATGATATCAGAAGTCTTTTTCTAGCATCAGGATTATCCACTCAATGCTGACATTGTTCAAGTTTGGATGTTAGTCATGATGCATGTTTATGTTTCTATATGTAAAGCTGAGTGACTTAAATAATTAGCTCTCTGGCTAATGAGGAATTATTATAACAGAGCACATCTGACTTCTGAAAGATAATATTCATGAAATGGGTTTAATATCAACGAGAGGGCACCAAATTTTCTTGGGTTTTGGTTTGAGAGTACCCCCACTCGTGAAAGATACAAACACACTCTTAGTCTCTCACACATATGATGTCCTTATTTCTTTGTCTGTTGTTTTCCTTCTACCTCAGAAAATCCAGGTTCAATTATAAGCTGCTAGCAATTCTCCACCTACCCAGGGTTTCACTGTTACCTCCCGCTTGGCTGGGAACAGAATGTGCATAAGATTCCACCGGCAAGTGCTCGCCTTGGCTAAGTGGGAGAGAGCTTTTAAGCACAGCACACTCCACCCCAGTCTACTGGTGCACAAACCACAGGGGCTTTTAAGAGAATAATCATACCAATTCTGGAAGCTATAGGCCAGAGTTCAGACTCTTGTAAAGCTGAAGAAGGCAGTGGTTTATGCATCATCTCCCTTCTCTTTCAACCCATCCATCTATTAGAGTGGTCAAAAGAAAGTTTTCTTCCCTGGATCACTCTGGAAACTAGATCACCACCCACCAATGCTGCCAAAGTAAAAAAAAAAAAAAGAGTCGAATTTAATTCAGTTGCATTAGACTGTTTAGCACAGTGGTCGGAGCACCATACAGAATTCACGGGTTCCATTTGCAATGACTTGCTATTTGCTGCTTGGCCACTACTTACATTGAATCACAGGAGGTACCCAGTGATTGAATGTGGGTAACTCAGTCCAACTTGTCCCAACTCCTGGAGAAATAATTCCAAAGTGCACTTACCATTATCAGTTCACACCATCAACAGGATCTACAAGAAGCCCTATATACTTATACATACAAATCTATAAAGCTTAAAACTGTATTTAAGACTTTCAGAATACCCTGTACATATTATTTAGCATGATGTAGCATAAAAAATGCTGGGTTTGGGGGGCGGCTGGGTAGTGCAGTGGATTCAGGAGGACCTGAGTTCAAATGCGGCCTCAGACACTTAACACTTACTACCCGTGTGACCTTGAGCAAGTCACTTAACTCCAATTGCCCTGCCTTCTCCCCTTCAAAAAGCAAAAAAAAAAAAAAATGCTGGGTTTGAAATCACCAGAATGATGTTTGAATTCTAGCTCCAACATTTACTTACAGCATGTTCACAGGCAAAACACTTCCTGACCCTCAGTTTACTCATCGTTAAATGTGGGTAATACTGCTTTATTTTTCCACAACAACCCTGTGAAGTATGTTGTGAGAGTACCATAGAAATCTTAGTTAGTATTTTGACTATACAAGGGGTTCTAGGTGCCACCCTTGATCTTCCAGTCAATAAGGACTTTTCCTTCAGATGGTATGTAAGGTGATTTTATAATTCTCTAATGTACTTGCTCTGTAATTTTGTGTATTATGGATATCAGTATTTTTACTTATTCTTCTACTAAACTGTAAGTTCTATGAGAGTGTGGATTATGCCTTGTTTAAATTTACCGTATACCTTGGTATCTAGCACATTGATTCTCATATAGTGAGAACCTAATAAATATATGTAGGAGAAAGAAAGGAAGGTAGGGAGGAGAGGAGGGAGGGAGAAAGAAGGGAAAGGAAGAGGAAAGGAAAAAGGAAAGAAGGAAGGAGGGAGGGAGGGAATAAAGGAGGGAAGGGAAGGGAGGAGGGAGGGGGAAGGAAAGAAAAGAAGTGGGAGGGAAGGGATAGAGAAAGAAAGTAGAAGGGAGGGAGAGAAATAGAAAAAAGGAAGAAGGAAGGAAGGGAGGGAGGAAAGGAGGAAAGAAGGAAGGGAAGATAAAAGAAAGTAAGGGTGAAAAGAAGGGAAGAAGAAAGGAAAGAAGTGAGGGAGATAGGAAAAGACAGGAAGGAGGAAAGAAAGAAAAGAAGAAAGAAGAAAAGCTTACTATTTCCTTGGACATAAGGAAAGAAGAGAACTAAAGTATGCAATGATAATTATGTCATTCTATATGCCTCCCAATACCACGAACCCTTCAATCAGGAATTAGGATCTTCTTGTGATTCTGATCTGCTTATGGCTATGGACCTAGGTCAGCCCACATGCAGAAAAAATGCAGCTTCTGTCCTTGAACTGAAACTCTTTTTCAATGTCAACTACTGGTTGTTGATAATCTCATTGACATTTTCTGACCACCTAGATTCTGGAACCTGGGATCATGGAAGGTAAGGATGCATCCTGCATTAGATTCCCTTGCAACCCTTGCATAATCACCTGTTGTATACCAAGAATTGTTCTAGGTGTTGGTGATACAATGATGCATATGATTATAGGCTCTAATCTCAAGTAACTTCCACTCTCTCGTGTGGAAAGACATACAAATAACTATGGTAAGAGCAAGAATGAAATAAAATACTAATAGGTTAAGATTTATTAAGGCAACATAAACATAGTAGATAAAACATGGGGCTAGCAGCCAGGAAGACCTGAATTTGAATTCTGCTTCAGACATTTATTATCTATGTGACCCTAGCCAAGTCATTTCAACCTCTTTGGTCTCAGTTTCCTCTTCTGTAAAATAGGAATAATAATAAAATCTACTTCACAGGGTTGTTGTGAGGATCAGATGAGATATTATATGTAAAACGATGTGTAAATCTTAAGAGTCCTATATAAGTGTTAACTATGAAGGTACTTGGATTTAGAGATGGCAGTGACCTTGGAGTCTGTCTTGTCCAGTCTCCTCATATTACAGAGGAAAAAGAAAGGCTAAGTGAACTGTGTGTGGTCACATAGGAAGTGGCTGAACTGTGATTTGAACCTGGGCAGAGTGCTAGGCAAGGTACTATGAAAGATTGGAGGATAAAATCATTTTCACATGGAAGGATTGGTCAGAGAAGCCTTTCTGGAGGAGGTCAGAGGAGCCTTTCTCTCTGCAGCAGAGGGAAAAACAGACAGAGAGATGGAGACAAAGAGTCAGAGAAACCAAGATAGAGAGATAGAGAGAAAAACAAAGACAGAGAGACAAAGAGACAGATAGACAGAGAGGCAGACAGAGACAGACAGACAGACAGAGGTCAACAGATGTTATCCAGAATGGATTCCTGGAGGAGAGAAAGTTTCAGCTACTTTGAAGTGGTTTACACTGCTGGAAACCCAGTGTTCCTGGCCATCAGTGTACCAGCTCGCTTTCCCCATATGTTTCCTACCCCATCAGGTCTTTGTTTTTCTTCCTGTTCACAGCATAAGTTTTCCCTAGTAGGGCTACCTACCCACTCTTCTGGGATCCAGATGAAGATGTTGGGAGGCTGTAAGAATATGTGGCATATTTTAGTCACCCTATAAAAACTTTATTAATATATAACCCCCAATATTCAGATCAAGGGCGTTCTTAAAGGCCCTATCTTTGACCTATGATCTTTTGTGGACACGCAGGGCCTTCCAACACAAAATTGCTTAATGTTTAACTGACCAGGTAGCTTCCAGGTCTGCTAATGATATAACATTAACTTTACACAAATAAGTTAGTTCAAAGCAACTACCTGAAATCAATTAGCCCATTAACAAAACCTATTCCCTTGGCCCTCTAGGCTTTTTATATTGCTAAAGAGGCATTGTGAATAATAGAAATGGCCTTTGGGGAACTACGTCTCACTTTTTCTTTTCTCTACATGGAGACTCATTTGGTTCAATGATCTTGCTGGTACTCTTTCAGACTCAAGGGTTTGGATTATAGAATCTCAGTGTTGTAATGTTCCTCTGAGATCATGTAATTCAGAAGTGTCAAACATGCCCACTGCCTGAGCCAGATTAAAATGTAATTTAGAAATATTTAACAAAATAAATAAAAATATAAAACAAATAATATTAATATATCATTTCTTAAGTCTATGTGTGGTCCTAAAATACAGTTCAGTGGCTCCCTTTTCTATCTGAGTTTGCCGTCACTGATCTAATCTAACCTCATTGTGAATAAACTGAAGACCAGATTTTAAATTACTAGTCCTAGGCCACTCAGCCAGTACATGCCAGAGTTGGGATATGAATTCAAATCTTCAAAGCCAAAACCTAGCGTTCTTCCCATTGCCGCCATAGTGGTGATTCTGTTTGTTGGTTTGGGAACCAGGATCCTACTCTTCTGGAGTCAGTAGAAGCTCCAAGGGTCATTTAATGAAATTCCCTGTTGCCAAGGAGGGGAAATGGTATAGTTGAAAATAATAATCATAATAGCTAACATTTCTACACCTGCTATGTGGTAGGCATTGTGCTCAGTGCTTTACAGCCATCATCTCGTTTGATCCTCATAACAGCTCTGGAAGGTAGGTGCTATTACTATCCCCATTTAACAGGTGAGGAAATTGAGGCAAACTGAAGCTAAGTGATTTGTCTAGGGCTGGATTTGAACTCAAATCTTCCTGATTCCAGGCCCAGTGCTTTATTCACTGTACCACCTACCTGCCTGCTGGCCTGGAAGTTGGTCTAGTTCAAGATCTGTCAGGAACTCATGAGATGTGGCCTTGTTTAAGTCTCTTCTCTACTTTTGCCTCAGTTTCTTCTATAAATTAAAGGGGTTGTGGTAAGATGTTATGACTTTATGATATATATGTAATAGGAGTTTGGTGCATGCCTAGCTTCACCTGCAAATGAAAGAGAGAAAACTTCTTTAGGAATTTTTCTGGCCTTTCTCCTTTCAAGACAGAAGTCTGGAATAGACAGCTGCAAGCTGAGTCCAGCAGGTACCTTGGGAACAAACTTATTGCCTTCCCATGCCCTCTCCAATAAAACTTGCTCAGGCTTGGAGACCTAGAAGCTCCAATCCAAACCAACTAATCTGTAAAGAGCACAAATCAGACTGAAAGTGTGAACCTTTTGCTTTGTTCTGTAAAATTCTACTAACAATTAGATGGTAAGACTATGAAAGAGAATTTACGTGAGCCTGTGAAGGGAGACAGCTGGCTACAGAACTAACCTTGATCTTTGATTTTTTGCCTTCCTAAAACAGCCATTCTCTTTGTGGGGTTCCTATTATGAGGGCTTCGAGTTGGGACTCTAGAGAGAAAAAGCCCAAGCTTAGCATTGGCTGATTTGGGATTGGGTCTTTGGGTTCACATGGTTTGACTATAGTGGAGGCTTTGCAGAACTGAGAATAAAGTCCAGATGCTTATGGTCCTGCTTCATTGGTTGGGTCCCAGTATCTCTATGAATCATTTCTGGTGGGTAACATCCCATCCCCTAGCCCTCCTAACTGCAAACCATAAACATCACCTAGCTCTTTGGCTTGTAAAAATGCCAATAAATAAGAAAGAGCTTCAAATAGATACAAATGTCAGAGTGTAGGCAGGAGCCCACTGATGGTGTGGGAATGATGTGGCCAGGAGGTGCCATCATGGATCAGGCATTCCCAGCTTCCAGAAGTCCATTTAACATAGGAGATTATGAACTTCCAGAGGATAAGGGCCGTGTCCTCTTCCTTACCATATGGATGTTGTCTCACATTCCTAGGGACCTTTGTTGTTAAACAAGATACTTTCCTCAAAACCAACCTGAGGCAGTTATTTTTGCTCCTGTATCATAGGTGTGAGTACTGAAACTTTGAAGGGGAAAGTACGGTATCTGCAGTGATATGGTAAAGTATGAAGTTAGAAAGGAACAATGATGGCCCCCAAAGCCACATGTCTAATAAGAAGCAGAAATGGAACTTGTAACGAGGTTTTCTGATTTTCAGCCCAGGTGCCATTCATTGCTGTACGTCTCACAGTCCCACAGTCCCTTGTTCCTGAATCTGATCCCAATAGCTGCACTGAAGTGCCTCCCCCAGGACCCCTAATCCACGAGAGTAACTGCTGCCTCAGGCTTTGGGAGAGTCCATCCCTGGACAAGGGTAAACGGTGCATTCCAGGCACAGACAAGTGAATGCAAGGAACTTCATTAACAGGAAGAAGACTGAAAAGGAAAATGACTTTGGAAGGGTCCCTAGGTGAAAGAGACCAAATAGTTCCTTCTTAAAAGTGCCCTTTAGCTCCAATCAATAACAGAAATTCTTTGTTTTGTCTTTCTTGCATTGTTTCTCCCTCCCAACTCAGTAGCTGGATAGGATTGTTTTGAACTGCAGCTCAACTCTGTTCTCTTCCTCTATGTCTCTGACCTTAAAATTAACAAGTCTATCACTTTGGAGTCATTTTTCTGTCATTTCTATCCTAGCTAGTGCTTTCCTCCCTTAGTTGGAGACAGCCACCTGTCCTTTTCATGGCTTCCCGATAAATCAAGTTCATTGCTGGGATACATTTCCTAACAGGGCATAAATACTCATCTGTGGGTCATGGTGTGGGCAGTAATGGACATGAACATGAGGGATTCATGTTCTCTTCCCTCTACAAACAGGGCAATTTGGGCATGTCCTGATGGTATTGTTTCCAGTAGGGGCCTCCATTCTATTTACTATGGTCCCTTTATGCCCGTCCCTTTACAGTGGCCCAGGTCAAGGTAGGGAACATTTCTGTGGTACAAGATGGGACAGGAGGGACCCAGGGAATCAGATAAATCAGCTACAGTCTAGAGCTCGAATCCATCCTTGCTTGCATACAAGTTGCTTTGCTGCTTGATATTATAAAGATAAAATAAGATAGAGGCCCAAGAAAAGCCTGACTACGTATAATCTTGATCAGACAGGGGACCAGGGATGGAGAGCAGTGTGGAAGAAAAATCCTATCACTTCTGTGTTAGGAAACTCCACCTCCCCTTAGGTTAAAACTTTACCTAGAAGAGTCAGAACTGTGTTTGCAAATCACTTTAAGTCAAGATAAGGTTGCAGTTTTCTGTTACATAAATCATCCCTTCTTAGCTCCAGTGACTCATCCCTTCTCCTCCCTTGTCAGTTTGCTCTAGTCCAATGATCTCTCCTCCTACCAATTATTCTATCAATGAATAGATATCTACTGATTGCCAGCTATGTGTAAGGCCTCTAAACTCCAATAACACTGGTCAATATCACTCAGATTTCAGGTGGAGGGGACCGTAGAGGTCATCTCATGTAGATTCCTCATTTTACAGAGGGGAAAACTGAGGCCCAGAGGGAGGAAGAGGGTCACCCAGTGAGTCCGTGGCAGAGTCAGGATTAGAATCTAGCCGTCTTGACTCCTAGTCCAGTACAGTATAATGACCTTTGTATATACTGCCTTGTGATAATTACTACTGCTTTCAGACTTTTCACATGAGGCAGAGTGGTATATGGCTAGCACACTGGGCTGGGAATTAAGAAGCCTGGGGTTTTTGCTTCTTCGGGGCAGATATTTCATTATCTTTCATGTTTGTGTTCCTTGTATATGGTTTAGTAAATGTTTGTTGAATTGCCTTTGACAGCCTTGTCTCAGCGATGAGCTTCACAAGGGCAAAGGCTCTGCATTACTGATCTTCCTTTCCCACAAACCTAAGGACCATGCTA
Source organism: Pseudochirops corinnae (assembly GCA_028646515.1). Lineage (NCBI taxonomy): Eukaryota > Metazoa > Chordata > Mammalia > Diprotodontia > Pseudocheiridae > Pseudochirops > Pseudochirops corinnae. The sequence goes on from JAQQSV010000255.1 coordinate 18,421, forward strand.
AGACAATACTAAAATTAGAGCCCTTTAAAACTCCCTAACACGAAACCATCAGCAGTATAGTAAAGGTTCTTTGTCCTGTGCCTTCATCTCAAAACCTAAGCAGGCTTCCCTCAGTATAACACAGAGAAGGAACCTGGAGGTCGTTTGTGGCCAATGACCACAGCCAGTGAAAGCACCAGATTGGGAGTCAGAAAACCTGGGTTCTAGTTCTGACTCTGCCACAAACTCTCTGCGTGACCTTAAACAACTGCCACTTCCCCCTATGGGTTTCAGGTTCCCCATCTGTAAAATAAGAAGGTTGGATTACATGATATAGAGGGTCCCTGCCTACTGTCAATTGTATGTCCTCTGGTCTTTCCGTGTTCTGACATCCTATGCTTAGTTTTGAGGCCCCTTTCAGTTCTGACCCCTCTGTTTTCATGTTCTAGATTCTAAGGTTCCTCCTAACTTTGAAATTCAATTTTCTCTATTCTAAGGACACTCCTAGCTGTAGAACCCTATATTCCAAGCACTTCATTGGTTCTATGATCTAGAGTCCTGGATTTTGACTCCTCTTCCCCAGCTTTACCAGCTAATTTAGTTACAGGCTTGCCCCCCCCAAACAGATGCTTTTTCATGACCTCCCACCCAAATTGTTCCCTCACTTCTACTATGATGTCAGATTGACCTTCAACCACTTTAAAAGAAGAAGAAAGCCATGCCTGTAATTTCAGGATAGACTCCAGGGGCTAATCTATTTAGTTAATTTAGCAAACATTTATTTAATACCTACTGGTTTCAGGACACTGAGTTAAGTACAAAGATTAATAAAATATGGTTTCTGCCATTAAAGAGCTTAATATCTAGTTGTGGGGCAGAGAGGGAGGAGAAAGGATGAAAGAGCACCAAATGTGGGGGCACAAAGATATTAGACAGGCAGCTGGGTGGTGCAGTGGCTAGAGTACCTGCCTGGAGTCAGGAGGATCTGAGTCCAAGTCCAGCCTCAGGAGCTTACCCAGCTGTATGACCTGGGTAAGTCACTTAACCTCTGTCTGCCTCAGTTTCCTTACCTCTCAAATAGAGATAATAATAGCCCTTATCCCTTAGGGTTGTTGTGGTGACCAAATGAGATCTCATTTGTAAAGGACTTAACACAGTGGCTGATCTACGTCAGGTATCATAGAAATACTAGTTTTTATTATTACTGTTATTATATTACCATAAGCACTAGTAGAATCTTATCTGTCCTATCCATCTCATAGTCTCTCCTCTGTTATTCTGGCAATCCTGTGTCTTCTTTTTACCAGCTACAAGATTCTGATGTATACATGTTTTGTAGACTTGGGTGTGCACTTGTGCAATTTTCACCTCTAAACATTCCCCCCCCCGCCCATGCCCCTCAGTCGCTCCTCCGGGCATCCATTTATTCAACAAACACTTGTTAGGTGCCTACTGTGTGTGGGCCATGGTGCCATCAGACAATCCCTTTACTTCTTTCCAGACCCAAACTCAAGCATGACGTTCTACCTGAAGCCCCTCCTGATTCTCCCAACTACCTTGTATTCAGTACAAGGTTTAGTTATGACAGAGGTGCATTCCTTCCTGCTATGGTCCTAGTGTAATGAAGAGGATGAATTGCATGCCTTAAGTAAGTTCCCTCCTCTTTGGGGAGGGAGTGCAAGAAAATAAATTATTCTCCCAGCCATCACTTTCTTAAAGTAAGCCTTCTAAACACCTTTTATCAGGTGTGAACATCTCCTGGAAAATGTAGAAGTATCAACTCTCTAAAGTCCTGAGCTGTCCTAGACAACATCAGCACATTCCTGAGGATGTCCAGAGGCCCTGGCCTAATTGCAGCCATAGATAAAACTGAGGGAAAATAAATAAACAAATGGAGAGTTAAATAAGTCCCGCTTTTTAACCTTTGGACTGATCAATCTGTGCTTTATCTTTTCTTTCTCCAGTCTGTGTATTTGCCAATGTCAGGGCAGATGGACAGCAAGGCAAACAGAGTTTCTGGGTAGGCATTGTGAGCCACCACGGCCATCAAGAAGACAAATTTCTAACTGGTTCCCATTTGAGCTTAGGACTATCACAATCGATAAGCAATTTATTGTGCCTGCTATCCACTGGGCACCATGCTTGTCACTGAGAATACAAAGACAAGAATAAAATCACACCTGCCCTCGAGAAGCCTACATTCTATCAGAGAGACAATATCTACATAGAAAAGTATATCCAGAGAATATACAAAAGAAATGCAATTTGATTGAGGGGAAATCAGGAAAAGTTTCAGAGGAAGTGTACCTTGGTCTTGAAGGAAATAAAGGAATTCTGCGATGCAGAGGGGAGGAGGGAGGGTATTCCAGGCATTGGGAAAGGATGGCACAAAAGCACAGAGATGCTGTACCATGTGGGAAGATACAGCAAGAAAGGCAATTGGGTTAAAATGAAGGATGGGAAGTAACATATAATAAAATTGTAAAGCTAGATTGGGACAAGGTTGTGAAGGATTTTAAAAGCCAAATAGAGCATCATAGTGGAGGTAGGAAAGAAGAGTAATAGCAAAGAAAGAAATGTGGGGGATTCAATTTAATTCAGTTCAACAAATATTTCCTGAGTACATGCCTAGCTCTATTTCATAGGGCACAGAGGACACAGAAAAGTAGAAGACGTCATCATCTCTGTCCTTGAGGAAAATCATATCATGTCACAGAGCTGAAAGGAGCTTCAGAAAGCCTCTGATACAAACCATTCATTTTGCAGACAAGGGGAACTGACTTTCTCAAGGTCACTCACCCCACTCAGGGAGTAAGTAGCAGGGACTAGGGCTCAGATGCTCTGTACTTTTCCCCAACATCTGTTGGTGTAGCAAGACTTACTCACAGGAACCAATCAGAAAACAATATAAGATCGTGTATAAAAAGTGACATTAAGCTTCAGTCAGTTGCTGAGGGAAAGGAGAAGTTTTGGTGATGGAAGCTATATGAGTGATTGGCTTTGAATAAGCAGAGAGGATGGGGGGAAATTCTGGACGAAGGGAAAAGCCAGTGTCAAAAACAACTGTAAGAATGGGTGTGGTTTGTGGTGAGGACAATAAGGAGTTCAGTCTGAATGGGAGGACAAGGAGTTGAACTGGATACAGAGGGTGGGGTTAATGCTAGACAGAGGGCCTTGAATGTCAGCCTTTACAGAATTTTCTCAGTCTTCATACACGACAAAAACTGGGAGTGGAGCTTCTCTCCCAGTTGGCTAGCGTCCTAATGGGGCATGGAGGAATCATGGAACAGAGATGATTAACCTAGCCACCGTCACCACCACCACCCCAATTTGGGGCAGGGGCACTGGAAAACTGCTTTACCCTTAGACAGGCTAACCTTCTCTTGGCCTTATTGGGGTGACAAGGGTAGTGCTTAGGTTTTGGAGGGGAGAGAAAGAAGCCTACTTAGAACAAGGGAGGGAAGCAGAAATAAAGAACCAAATTTCTTGAGGATAGCTCCCTTTTAAAATTTGACTTTATTAGGGAATTCAAAGCTGACTGTCAGAAGACATCTGGGCACCATGTGTCCATTTTGTTAGAAGAGTAACAGTAAACAATGTACCAGATGCCTGACGTGGAGGTCCTGCCAGACAGACATCAACTAGAACTGAGCCTTTCATTGCTACACTGAATTCAGCTATTCAATTAGGTTTAAGTAAATTTGGTGAGTATTTATTAAATACCTACTGTGGGCAAGAGAATTATGCATCGTGTGATGGAGAGGGCATGAGATTTGGAGGCCAAAGACATAGGTCCAAGTGTGAGATTTGCCACTTACTTACAAATGTGACATTGGGTAAACCCCTCTTAACTGGGTCTCAGTTTCCTCATCTGTTAAAGGAGGAGATTGGACTAGATGACCTCTATGGTCTTTTTCTGCTCTAAAATCCTTTGATCTTTGGTCAAGCTGTTACTCTACTGTATCAGCCACAATGTGCTGGTCACTCCCCTTCAGTTCTACACTGTATTACTGAGTTCAGCTGCCTCTAATCCTTAAGAACAATTCATTCCCAGCTGCAAAGTGCAATAAAGGAAGGATAATCAGTATTAATATTAGTTATTGTTATTGATTTCAGCTTTAAAGAATTGATTTTCAGTCCTTACTGCCCTGATGAGTCTCTTTGCTGAAGATGCATATATGGGAGAACCACTATTTTTAGACATTAGATCCTCTCACTAAATGCGGGCATCAGAAAGATTACCCCAAAAGGAAAGAATGGAGACCATGGCCAGGGCAAGAAGGGAGTGAGGGTAAAGGGGAAATCAGCTCTCATTCTTCCCTCTGAGATCCCACAGCTCTCACGAGGCAGTGGGTTGGACATACAACGTTGAAGCTGGAGAACTATTTTAGCAAACCCTTTCATTTTGCAGCTGGAGAAATGGAGGCCTAGAAAGTCAGAGGGACTTACCCAGAGTTTTACAGTGAATCAGTCAGAACTCAGAAAAGAAGACAGATTCCTCGAATTCCAACATTTACTAATAGCAACTCCTATGCCCAGAGCTTTGAGCTAAATGCTGAAGGAGAGATTCAAAATTTAGATGGACCCATTCTTAGCCTTCGTAGAGCTTTATACATAGTTGCAGAATAACACATAAACATAGTACTTATATAAAGTGCAACATTATAAGCTCATTATATTAAAAAATACTAAGAGACTCATGAACTCGTATAAAAGGTAATAACCAATATTGGTTCACGAGGATTGTAGGTCATAGATTTAGAGCTGGGACCTTTGCTGCCATCAAATTCATTTGGTATATGAGGAAACTGAGGCACAAGGAGGTTAAGTGACTTGGCCAGGGTCATAACACTAGTAAAACTATAATGAAATATACCTCCCTCTTCTCCATAGAAAGGAATGCAGTCATAGATGCTGAGCTTGCAATACGCTATCAAAAGTTGTTGCTTTCATAGCTGGTTTCACTGAGGTGCTTCTCTTTGTGACTAGGAAGGGTTTTAGATGGGTAAGAATATCGGGAAATGTCAATGGTATAAAAACAAAGAAGGCATCAATTTTAAAAAAAAATCATTAGAGGGACATGATAATAGCTATTAGAATAGTAGCTAGCATTTATAGTTCTAATAGCAATTAGAATATTAGCTAACATTTATACAGTACCTACCGCGTGCCAGTCACTGTGCTGTTCTTGTCTGTCCTTTGTTCTCAAAGAAGACTATGACATCGGGAAGGTGATGCCATGACTTGCAAGTGAATTGGATTTAAGTGAGGCAGGGCTGTGCAAGGACACCAGCCTCACTCTCTCCTCCGGAGTCATGTGGCAAGATAGAGATCAAGATGATTGGATATGGCCCCACTGTGCTAAGCGCTTTATAAATATCTCATTTGATACTACTATATGGGATGAGTGAAAACTTCTCAATTTGGGGAGGTTAACTTTTCAAATTGCTTCCGTCAATCACTTTTATCTTCCTTTGTCTGTTTTCCCGCCTTGGTGGGATCCTCCCCTTATCTTTCCTTGTGCTCCCAGTTGGGGAGGTATTTGGTGAAGTATGCCTCTCCACCAATGAGAGGGGAAACAGTCGGGGAGGGGTCTT
>JAQQSV010000255.1:24096-86457 GCA_028646515.1 Pseudochirops corinnae
ACTTGCCTCTTCTCCATGATGAGTCATGGGGAACACTGCCCTCTTCTCCCGGGGAAGAGGATAAAGTCCTGTTCTTATCCTAAGAGATCTCTGTGTTTATTTCTTTTCACTAAATTAAGGATGAAGGGTATTTTTCATCCCAAACACTCACAACAACCCTAGGAGGTAAGCGCCCCTTTTACAGTGAAGAAAACTCAGGTAGACATAGGCTAAGTGTTTTGCCCAAGGCCACACCACTAGTAAGTGTCTGAAGTGGTATTTGAATTCCTCTTTCCTAACTACAGGCCCAGTGCTCTATCCACTGCACCATCTAACTGCTCTGTGAATGCTACGGGAGGTCTGAGGGAAAAGGTCGCTGGGATGAGGTAACATTTGACCTATTTGACGTAGGCTCTAAAAAGATGGACAGAAATCCAACAGAGAAAGATCGGGGGCATTCTAGATGCAAGGAGCTGTGCATCCTACCACACTGCCCTCAAAAGGGCAGCTCAGCCAAGAATCCAGTCTGACATCCCTGTGAAGGATGTCCGGTCTGACACCACCGGTCAGTGGTGCTACTCTGGATTTCACTAATTCGCCATCTCAGCTTTCGACCTCTAGCAGGAGGCAGTGTGGCCCTATGGGAGGAGCATTGTATTGGAAGTCAGAACAGCTGGGTTCAAGTCCTGCCTGTCAGTTACTAATCTATGAAACTGGGGAATCATTTCATCTTAAGTGCTCAAGTTTTATCACCCATAAAATGAAGGGGGTGTTGCTTTGGGATATCTAAGTTCCCTCCCAGTTCTAGCATTCTGGGATTCTGCAGCAATTCTGTAACCCACAAAGCCCAGTCATGCTGATGGTTAATTCTGGGGTAAGCCAGCCTATAGGGAAGGAAAAGGGCAGATCTCAGGTTTACTCTCAAAGAAGACCTCCCACAAAATCACATTCTTTTCTGCATTACTGGTTTTTTTGTCTATAATTCCAGTCTACAAAATCATTCATTCAAGCCTTTATTGAGAAGCTATTATGTTATGAGCACTATGGGGCACTATGAGACATAATCTCCACCCCCACAATCCACTGAAGTGACAAGGCACACGTGCATGAAAAAACTCACCAACAATACAAAGTCACAGTTGCCAATGAGTTGTTGTTGTTGTAGGGACTTTTTAACTATGCCTGCCACTATTCGTTTCATGGTGTCTGGTTTGTGGTTTCTCTGACCCTTTGCCGTGCAGTGGATAAGGATGTGTTTGCTTCTTAGAATTCTGTAAGTGCAAGTGCTACCCTCTCTCACTCTAAGGAATGGAAGTTAATTGATATGGATTAATATGGAATGTATACATGCACACACATTTATACATAGCTATATTAGTAATTAAAGACTCCCCCCCCTCCCTTAGAATCTTTGTGGGTGGGAAATTTACTTTCCCATACCTTAGTTACCATTCACTGATATGTAGAATCTGAGGGGGGAAATCTCCATAAGACCTGTGATCCTCACTCTGACAAAAACCCAAAGTCAACCCTGTGGCATTTGTTAGACAATTTAATAGGCAGAACTTCCTGGAAAGGAAGTTTATCAATGGCTAGAATCCTGTAAGTTTTCATTTTTGATTCCTTTCACCTCTAAAGTCAGCCAAAAACATCTTCCTTTCTTTTCCTAATAATAATTTAATGAGTTTCCATCTGGTATCATAGACCTTCATGTTTTCCTTGTTAGCTCACTTTGAATAAACAGAGAAACATTCCCATCTCATGCTCTCTTGTCCCTCAACTAATGACTGCTCCTGAAGCATAGACCTCAATGTGGAAATAGCTGATATCTTATTCTCCGACAATCACTATCCTAAAACCCTGAAAGGGAAGGAGGATCTCTAACATGTCAGAGATAAGACTTTTTCTACACAAAAAAAGAGACAGCTAAGAAGTCATTTTTGAAAGTGTCCCATTCTGTGTTCAGAAACCACTCAGGGGGATCATCTCACTGGAGCTCTTTTTGGACAGATGAGTATTATGAGTTCATTTCCCTTTCCTCTCTCAAGAGCTGACTGCTGAGTTACCATATAATCACTCACTTAGACAGACATTAGCCACCAAATAAAGACATTGAAAAGGGTAGAAGAAACTGATTGGGGCAGGTAGGCAGTGCAATGGATAGAATGTCAGACCTGGAGTTATGAAGATCTGAGTTCAAATTAGGCCTCAGAAACTTACTAGCCATGTGACTTTGAGCTAGTCCCTTAATCCTATTTGCCTTAGTTTCCTCATCTATAAAATGAACTGGAGAAGGAAATGGCAAATCATTCCAGTATCTCTGTCAAGAAAACCCCAAATGGGGTGATGAAGAGTCATGACTGATCAACAACAAAGGAGAAACTGATCAGGTTTCCTCATTTTTAAAAATCCTTGAACACAGAAAGACCTTATTCTGATTTGGGATATTTGGGATAGTGAGTGGTCCTAATTTAGCTGACTCCTAGGAAGGCTATAGTGGATTGCTACAGATTGGAGTGGTCAAGAAAGTTTTTTGGATAAGGTGAGATTTCTCAGAATAATGTTTAAGATGTGAAAGGGACTTCAAAAGTAACATAGTCCCATCTGTATCTTAATAGGAACCCAGAGCCTTAACTCTTTAAACAGGGCATGACTGGAGTTTTGCCTCCAGGATGCAGACATAAAATAATGCTTCCTCCCATTGGTGGTCCCAGGGTCCTGTTGCTGTGGTAGCCCTCTCCTAGAGCACAGTTTCCTTCACTGTCCCCATTCTTGAGCCTTGCAGCCAAAGCAAATTCATTGGTGGAGAAGTATGGAGCATGAGAACAAAGGACAGAATGATGCTCTAGTCTGCTTAAGAGGACAGTGCTTTAGCTGAAAATTTTATATACAGCTCTGTTAGTTTCAGTAACATTTTTTTCTCCTAGGATTTGATTGGGGAATTAAATGACAGGTTGTTTGGAGTCATATTGTGATGCCTTCTGCTAGATGATGGACCCAGCTGATGTTTGGTTTGGTAAATCTTATCCCCAACTGAATTTTCTCCGGGCACAAGACTTCTAGCTATGGTTCAGGAGCATCCCCCACAAGGGGTTGGCCAGCTTTCATTTGAAGTCCTCCAGGGAGGGGAATCCCTATTAAATTTTATCTTAGATTAAGCTCATCATTCTAGCCTTTCAAGATCCTTGTGAATCCTCATAGTCATTTACCATGTTAGCTGACTGTCCAAATTTTGTGTCATCTGCAATGTAGATAAATGTGACATCCCTTCCTTCATCCACATCATTGATAACAATGTTGTACAGTATAGATCCAAGGTCAGAGCCCTAGGTCACTCCCCTGGAGAGGTCCCTCTAGGTTGAAATGGATCCATTAATCACTACTTTGAGGGGGCTAGTAATTCAACCAGCTCTCCATCCATCTAAATGTGCTATCATTTATCTGGCTTACATCATCACATCTTGTCCACAAAGATAACCTAAGAGATTGCGTGAAATGTCTTGCTGAAATCTAGTCAAACTATGTCTGTAGCATCCTTTGAACCCACCAATCTAGAAATCCCATTTTAAAAAACCAACCTGAGGTTAGTCTGTTGTGACCCATTCTGGATGAAGCTGTACCAGCTATTCCTTCTTTAAATGCTTACAAACCACTCCCATAATAATTCATTTCAGAATCTTTCCAGGAATCAAAATCAAGCTCTTTGTCCAATTATGAAAAATCACCCTTTTCTCTTTTTTTTTTTTCAAAATGAGGACATTTGTCCATTTGTAATCTTATAGTACCTTTCACTTGAAGTGAATCCTATAGCTGATATTCATGGATTTTAAAAAAAACATTAACTGTGACTCAGCCCTTAGACCTGCCAGTTCTTTCAGTCCTGGGATACACATCATCCAAGTCTGGTGATCTCTTAACATCTCATCATTTATCTTAATTTTCAACTCCCTTTTATCCATTTTTGTGTCACTAGTCCCAGTTTGAAGGTCTTTGTCTTTGAAAGAGAAAACAGTAGGAAAAAAAAGAGTTGAGTAATCTGGCTTCCTTTCCATCCCTGGTCACCATCATTCTATTCTCTCCAAAGTAGTGACCTTCCTCTTGCTCCAAAACTGACTTTGAAAATACCCTTTTTGTTGTCCCTACCATTCATCACCAACTTCAGCTCATTTCAATATTTGTTGCTCTTGCCACTGATCTTATGGCATCCTACCATTTGTTTTTATTCATCCTGAGTTGGAAGCCCTTGCTTCAATCTTCCATATGGACTTCTGTGCTTTATGATTCTGTGATCTCTGATGTGGGCATCCTTTTCACCACCATAAATTGGAATCTTTTCCAACTTCCTCATCATTTTGATGTCCTTCTGTAAATATTCCAAAAAGAATCTACTCATGCACTGCCTGGAGACCTCCCTCTGGATATTTTATCATTTTAAAACCTTTCGACTTTCAAGCTTTTGTTCTCTTATCCCTCAGTTTTGCTATATGACTAGTCCTCACAGTCCATACTTTCTGGTCATACTTGTATTTCCTGTTTTCTTCCATTTTAGTAACAATAACTTCCTTTTGTGAAGAGCTTGAAAGTTTTTTTAAGACTTGTAAAAAATGTTTTTCATAACACTGTAAGGTCTTTTATGCTACTTCTTTTGCTCGAGTCATTGTTATCAATATGATGCAGCCTGCTTCTTCCTAATAGATACCTTTTTATTGCAGTTTAGATTCTTTTGAGATACAGTGATTCAAGATTCCATAAGAATATTGGCATCTAAAAGACACTTTTGCAACAGGGAGCAATTTAAGATTATTGAAAGCACTGTGGTTTCCCAAATGCAATCCTGCCTACTCACTTCCTCCTTGTCAGTTCTTGTCTCAGTGTATTAACCATGTTTAGTGCCTGTTCAAGATCTAAGTGTGTGCTGGATGGACCACCTTAAATGGACCAGCTGCCCATCCAACTATATTTCATAATCTGGGATATATGCAGTCAGCATCCACTTGATTTTTCCTGTGTAAATTGCTAGGCTCAATTCTTTAGAGTAAATTATGGCACATGGTTGTAATAGAATACTACTATGCTATAAAAAATAAAGAAAGAGATGGTTTCAGAGAAACCTGGGAAGACTTATATGAACTAATGCAGAGTGAAGTAAGCATAACTAGGAGAATAATTTATGCTACAATACAAACTATTGATAATCATGTTTTTAAAATGAATGATTTTGGAAGGCTTAAGAACTCTGTTTAATGCAAATGATCAACCATGACTCCCAGAGGACTGATGGTGAAGAACGCTAACCACTTTCTGAAAGAGAGGTAATGAATTAACCTGCAGAACAAGAGACACAGTTTTGGACATGGCCAATATGGGAATTTGTTTTGCTTGACAATGCTTATTTATTATAAGGGTTTTGTTATTCTTTTTCCCCTGTGGGAAGGAATGAGGTAGTGAGAGGAAGGAAAAAATGCTTGATAATGGGAAAAAATAAAATGTAATTTAAAATGTTTAAGGCGATCAGTGACTTCCCTATGAAACTACATTGGTCTCTTAGCACTCTCTTTTCTTCCTCACTGGAATGGTTTGTGTTTGTATCATCAGAATTTCATTGTTGAGAACTTCCCATGCTTCTTGAGCCAAGTTCCTCTGTAAAATATTACACCATGGGATCTAACTATTTTTCTCTAAACTCTTTGAAATGAGATAATATTTGCAAGGTGCTTTGAAAACTTGAAAGCGCTATATTAATATTAGCTATTATCATTGCTGCTTCTGTTGTTGTTAAATGTAGTTTTCCTATAAGGCAAGCAAGTTAGCCTAGTCAAAGCATTAGAGCACCCTGAGAGTGACAGGAAAGAGGATATTCCAGGCAAGTCAAGCTACCACTATGACCTTGACCACAACTTCCTCCCACACACCAGTAAAGATAGCTTAAGACCCTAAACCAATAGTTCCCAAACTTAATTGGCCTACTGCCCCTTTTAAAAAAAAAATTACTCAGCACCCCCCTAGAAATCTACTTTCTTTAACCCTTTAACAGTTTTTAAAAGAAATTAGTATCATTTAAAAACTATATAAAATATATTTTTTAAAAATGACACATCTCAAATTTAATAATTTATTGTAAATTGTAGGTTTTTCCCTGCATTGAAATTTTGATGACTCAATGTTGCATCATGTAACCATATAATATCATATTGTAAACAAGTCATTACATGCACATATTCCTGGCAATGCTTGCTGGACTTCCCGACAATGGGTGACATGCTTGCCTGCCAACACTTGCTTGTTAAAACCTATCAGCAGACTTGACCACTGATCGGTTATAACTTGCATTTTGTGTGTTTATTTGGAAAATAATATAATCACTATGACTTTAATTCTGTTGTAGAACAGATAAAACATGTATGAATGTTTTTTTCAAAACTTTCTTCTCTGCTTTCCTTATGCTTCCATAGCCCCCTTATTTTTTATTCAATGCCCTGCTATTGTACTCGAGGTTACTACCACTCCCCTGGATTGGTCCAGCCCTCCCCAGAGGGTAATTTCACCCATTTTAGGAAACTATTTTTTAGGGTCTAAACCCAAGGGACTTGGGAATGACATTTTCCTCAAGATCACCTGCAGCCATCACTGAGAGGAACAAATCCTGTGAAGAAGGGATTCGTTTTCCTTTTCACCGTCAGCACTAACTACTGACCAGCTGCCACTAATGGATGGATGAGCTCAAGAGTCCTGAGAGGGCCAGTATTCCTTAGGCCACTGATCCTACTTCCTGACCACCTTCCCTGAATATCATCTGAGGAGAAATATGGCCAAAATTGCTTTTGTGGATGATGCAGCCACTGAAGATCCAGGGTGGGGAAAGTTTTCTCTAAAAAGGTCTCCTGAATTTTCAAATGGTTCAAAATCAGAATCTGGCATGACTTCACAAATGGAAATGGCATTAAAAAGATGCATTACCATCTGTTGTGTCCCTGTACCCCAAGGACTGTGGGAGCTTTCCATCTGACTTGGAACTTTTATGTGTGTTGTCTCCCCCATTAGACTGTAAGCTCCCTGAGGACAGGAACTGTTTTCTTTTTCTATTACAACCCCAGCCATTTATACATAGACAATGCTTCAAAAAAATTTTTTTATTCATTCAAAAATCTATGGCCAAGATCAGATTTTATCTTTATCTTTGACAAACTATAATATGGTGTATTTACTTCTTCCTGGGGCTCCTATTTATTTCTGTTTCAGTATAGGATTTATTGCTGTTCTTCTTGCATATTATCTCTCTGAATTATTGGTCCACTCAAATGACAACCTTCTTCTTGTGTTGAACCTGCTTCCCTCTGAGGTATCTGGCCTGGCAGATGTAAGTGAGATCTCCCCTCCATCTCTTCATTTTCAGCTTATACCTTCCTTGATCAGATCCCCAAGTCTGTCACAGTCTAAATTATGGATACAGCGTGAGCTGGGTGTACTCCATGGACTCTCTGTGCATGCCTGTGTCTTCACACAATGTATTTTTACCATCCTGAAGTAGGTGCACTTGATCTCTGGTCAATATTTCATCATTCCTCTATCTTAAGCTGTCATCAAGAAATCCAAATCCCCTTCTCAGACACCATCCTCTTAACCAGCTGTTCACTTACAAAATCTGCTTTAACTCTTCTTAGACCACTATATTTAATTAATAGCAGTATTGAAAACACCACCCATGTCCTAAGGTCTTCATTCTCATATGTAGGACTTAATCTTCTGAAATATGTTATAGGTTTCTTTGTGCAGTATCTTTTGCCCCCATATGAACAAAAAGAAGTGGATAGAGATCATTAGTGTTGACAAGTCTCAAGAGCCTCTCTATGTCTTCCTGTTTGCCAGACACCTCAGGAAGACAACTTTCCTCCTAATTGCTCATGTCAGGCCAATATATGACTTCCCCAGTGTGCCTCAGAAGGGAGTGGCCAACTATCAAGACTCACGCTTTCTGTGTCTAACCAGTACTGCCTAACTTCTCTCATAGTGGCACTTTTGGCTTTGAGCTGTGAAATTGAACTAGGTCTGGAAGGATTCAACTAAGCTGAGAAGAAAAAAAGATACCTTTTGGGGTAGGGACAATAAGGTACACAAATGTTCAGAGAAGAGAATGTTTAGGGCATGTCTGGGGAACAGGAGATAAACCACTCTGATTGGATCGACAAGTTCATATAAGAGTGCAGTAGAAGATGAGATGAAAAGATAGATTGAGTAGATTGTGTTGGACATTGAATGCCAAACTGAAGCTTGATGAAAGCATTGTCTTAGAAGGTTTGATGGAATGGTAGGTACAAATGGTTTGGGAGAACAACTGGAGACAGGGAAGCCCTTGAAGAGACTTGCAATAGTCTGGGTCTGAAATAATGAATACCTGAATTAAGGTGATGGCAAGGGGAGCAGAGAGGGAGAGACAGATTCAATTCAATTCAATAAATGTTTACTAAGTGCCTACTATGTGTCATACAAAGATAAAAAAGAAGAAGCAGTCCCTGACTCAAAGAGCTTGCGTTGTTTCATGGAGATGTGCATATACAAGTAAATATAAAAGTATGCACTATAGTTTTTCAAGGTGGTGCACAATGGAAGGGTAGGGGAGAGAGGGACAAGGGTGACAGAGGGATGGGACTGACCCAGATGGGTATGAGGGAGTGAGGAGTGGTGGTTAGGGACAGGAGCTGTAGCCTAGCCAGCCTTGGACTCAGAATTATAGGGATACAAGGTAAAGTCATAGGGTGATAGAAGGTCTTGCCCTTCCCAGTAGTAAAGGTAACATTGCTTTGATCATCAGACCTTGATTAAAAAGGTTGAAGGGTGTGGGCACTATCACCAGCAGAGCAGGTGTATTCACCCTCATTTTGACTTCTAGTCAAGACCAGGGTTGGTGTTCTGGAGCCAGACTGGTCATAGAGGAGTGAAACATGCTTGAGAGACTCCTTCTTAACCAGGTCTACTCAGCTCTTCACCAGAACTTACTCCAGTGGTAAATATTTTATCTCCCCCCAGAATGAGAAATGACAATGATGATGCCAACAATGACAGAGACCACTGCAATGACAATGATTGTGACTACTACTACTACTAATTATTGATTATTTTTTATGATTGTTACTATTATGGTAATAGGAATGGTAGCTTACATTTCTATAGCACTTTCCTATTAAAAAGGCACTTTGTTCACAACAAACTCTGTGAAGATCATAGTGTAAATAGTATTACCACCACAGAGACCACATCAAAGAAGAATTGATAGTACTTGGCAGTTGATAAAAATATGACCAAGGTTCTAAAGAGGATAATGACCAGATGTGTGCCAGGTTCTTAAATGTCTCATGTTAGAGCCTGTTCTCAAAAGCTCAGAGCCACCCATCTGTGGACTGAGAAGAGATGAAGGATTTTAAAGCAATTGCCAAATCTGTCCATCTTTCTTTGGGAGCTCCCTTGTTATAAAAAGCAGAGCCACCAGGTCACCTTTTCTAGTGACTGTCATGAATCTCAGGCCAGATCTTCAGCACTCATTGTACCTGTTCGGACAACCTCTGTGATGTCCCGATTCCAGAACAGCACAAAGTCTGACAATGGGCCACAAGTAGACTTCTGAGGTCAGTACAATTAGTCACATTATATTGATTCTTGATTATCTTTTCCAGGTATTCAACAGCTAGGACAGTATATGATATTAGAGAAGGACAAAACCTGAGGTGACCACAGCCAAGCTGGGCAAGGTTCCCAGAACCTGCCTTAGATGTTCACTCATACATTCTCCCAAACACCATACCATGAACTTCACAAAAGAGAGGCTGGTGTGACAATTGTATGCCAGCATTGAGCCCATTATGAACCCAGATTAATATTCCTTTTCTTCAATCGTGCGTAGACTCAAGAAACCCTTGGAGTTTATTTCTAATGTCTGATCCCAGTTCTCTCATTCCACCCTCGCACCCAGCCAACAAGAAAGCACCATCAGAGACAGGGCGGAGTGGGGCCTACTATACGCTGGGCACTGTGCTAAGCACTTTACAAATATTATCTCCTTTGATTCTCACAACAGCCCCATGATGTAGGTTCTAATATTGTCCCCATTTTGCAGCTGGGGAAGCTGAGGCAAACAGAGGTTAAGTGACTTGCACAGTCCCCCAGCTACTAAGTATGTGAGGCTGAATATGAACTCAGGTCTTCCTGACTCTAGACCCAGAGCTCTATCTACTGTCTCACCTCACTGCCTCTAAAACTAGCTCACTAGTGACCAGTTCAGACTGGTTAGAGGCCTAGTAAGACCTCATAATAAGGCTTAGGTTACTCCAGTAGCCAGTTAAATATCTGTTCCTTACAAACAATATAAGATGTAATGGAAAATATGACAGCAATCCCTCAGGAAGGCCTTACTCCCATTCTCTTTTGTTCCTAAGTTTTGAAGCCTGTGTACTTAGAACCATTTCCACCCTTCATAATTGAGACCTTAAAAAAAATCCAAGACCAGTGACTGATGATCTCCTGCTAGAGGTGTGAAGGTTTTATGCAATTATACATGAATTTCCTGAGAAGACAGTGACTATTATCTTTCTACTGCTGCTGATTCTGGGCAGAGTAGGGCCATAAAAATAAAAAGTTACCTTCTCTGAGGTTAATGCTCTCACTCTCCATACTTCCCCCACCCTCCCATACCCTGTTTTTGCCTGCACTTTCCTATCACAAACCTTCCAGAAGACTGTGGGGCTTGGAGGGCGCAAAATGATTTTCTCTGGCAACCCCAGCCCTGGTGGTGAAATGGATTCTTCACGATCCTGAGTGGCCAATAAATTCTGCTTTAACTCAGTTAATGAGGATTGGTTTGAGCTAGGGTTTTCATCTTCCCTGCTCTCCCGACTCCAAACCACAGCACTGATGCTTTATCGGGTGACGTTGCTGCCAAATTAGGGATGAAAGGAGAGCCATGCATCTGTTAATAGAGGAATACATATGGCAGAGGGGCCAGCAGAGTGGGCTGGGGGCTGGCCACCAGACATACTGCTGTATCACACAGATGAGAGAATGGGGGCAGAACAATAGAGCAGAAGCTGAAAAGTAATAAAATGAATGGCTAAATAATTATTATTGCAATTTTTCCTTCATTGGACATTGGACAAAATGACTTTAAATACTGTTTTAGCCTATTACTGCCCCATAAATTAATCTCCCACTGCACACTGAGGCTCTGCAAAGTGTCGCATTTAGATAGCACTGTGAAGTAATTATGCACTAGACACACCACTCCTACAGATGTGACATATTTTACACTTAAATTATAATTAAATTTTTAAAAATCTCTTCCACTCAATGAGCAAACATAATCTGTGTCAACTTCTCCATGAGCAGCAGGCATCTAATACTTTTACTTATTTACTTTTGGAAGATGCCAATCCAGCTGCTTGGGGCTCCCAGTCCTTGCTGTAGTTTTAATTAGCAAGAAGCAGTCCAGTCTAGGTTTAGGGGGAAGTTGTTGAAGACCTGAAAGCACTTTGGGGGCATGTTTCCATTATTTGAATCCAGATGCCTTTGATTGGGCACATGGACTATTAAGATTTAATTCCATCAGTATGTGCAGGACATTTAATCTGTTTCCGATTAACTGACACTCCAGTCCCTGAAATGTAGTTCACTCAAGCAGCCTAACACCCCAAGGACATTTTCTCCAGGAAAGGGGAGTTTGCTTTACAAGTCTGAACTGCTTGTGGTCCTCCCCCAGGACCTCTCTCATCTTGCCCCTCTCCAAATTATCTCTTCCCAGTTGTTGCTTTTTTCCCCAAACAGAATGTTCCTTCTAGTTCCTGACAATGCCCTCTCTGACCAACACTCCCACTCTACCCCTTCAGTTTTCTTTAGTAAGACTGGGATGTGCCTCGTATGTATAACTCCCCATGCACACTTGGCAAACATGTCAAAGAATGCTAAGAGAATTTACCAGCATTACAGAATGAAAATGAGTGGGAAAGCCTTCCTGGGTTGGACGCAGCTGGATAGGGAATCAGGAGAGATGGGTCCATAACCTGACTCTGCAACTTGCTAGCCATGTAATGTTGGGTGAGTCAATCAATCTTATTGAGAAATAATTTCCTCATCTGTAAAAGAGAGTTGAGGGAGGGCAAGAAGTTGAATTGGATTGTGTCAAAAGTCCCTTATAGCTCAAATATTCCATTCTGTGACTGACTTAGGGATGTCAGATTGAGGCATAGTGTGTAAACTTCAGGTTAGACTCAGGTTAAGGAATGTAAGGAATGTGCTGGAGTAAGAGGTAAGAACAAGGCAGTGGTTTGGAAATCAAAGATTTCATGGTTACCACGAGTTAGCTACAACTGAGTTCTACTATTGCCTGGCACTGGGGCCAGAAAGATGAGAGAACCGAGATTAGGAATAATTGCCTTTGAGGACAGTCAAGTAGCTTTGGAGTTGGAAGGAACCCTAGGAACCATCTATTCCATTTCCCTCATTTGGCAGAAAAGAAATTGAGATTCAGAGGTAAAGTGACTTGCTTAGAATAAATCAGATAGAATGTGGCAGATCTGGGACTTGGAGCCAGGTCATCCAACTTCAAGCCCACTGTTCTTCCAAACATACCACACCTCTGGGATGCCAAACTGGACACTAACTAGAGAGATGCTTACAATGGATGATGTTCAATCAAAAACTGTTCATCTGAATGCATCTCTACAAAGCTAGAGAATATTCCTCTAGCCCTTGTGGAAAATGAATATTTTCCATTTTTTATTGCTTAGACTGTTTTTTAAAAATCAACACTATAAATACCACCTTCCTTTAGAAAGGAAGCAGGCCTTGCTTCACTCTTTCTTTTCATTCAACTTGGTAGGAGAAATTTGGGGTTTTCATAGTTTTTTTTCCCCTTCCCACCAAAATAGTAAATATTCCAGAAGAGTTCTCCTCATCTGAAGGTGATATCCTCAAGGTAGTATGTGTAGGGAGAGGCCACAGAAGAAGATTGGGGAGGCCTTTGCAAAGTGAAAGACCACTAGGGCAACTGTAGCAGATCTTTTGGGTTTTACGACGATGCTCTCCTTTCCCATCTCCACAGCTTCTTCAGAAAAAGACCTGAGCTATTTTCAGAAAATCTAACAAGTTGTAGAAAATTGCCTTAGTAGCATGGGAAAAGACATCTAAGCTAGTCTGGGCAGACCAATTTGCCAATGTGGTGGGTGCTCCAGGTCTCGTCACTAGGAAACCAGGAATATGAGCTCTTAAGGAACAATAGACTTTCAGCTGGCAGTAGAGACAAAGCAACAATCAATTCCAAGATTAGGGCTAATAAATTTTGAAGAAGTGATTATCAACCAATAAGAAAAAAAATGTTCTGACCAAGTCAGTGAAGTTGCAAAGAGGAAATGAGAAACAGGTAATAGACAAGTTTGACAGGTAAAAGTCAGAATGGTCAAAGACGTTGGCCTGGACACCTCAGAACCATGGATAGCTCCTTTCCTAAGATTGGCCGTTCAGATGGTTCTCTCTCTTTGTTTCTGGAAACCTTTGTAGATAGTCTTAGTATATCATACCTTAAGAGGAGTTTAGAGAACATCTACTCCAACCCCTTCATTTTATGGATGGGGAAACTGAGGCGCAGGGAGATGAAGAGACTAGAAGTTCTTTATTCCCAGAGAACCCAAGCCTCAAGATGTTTCTCAGGTTATAAGATATGATAGATTCACAAACCATACTTAAAAGTGCCCCCCGGGACCTTTGTTCATGTCTTTTTTCCATCTAGAATTTCCTCCTTCTTCCTTTCTTTCCTTCCAAATCCTACCCATTCCTCAAGATACAGCTCAAATTTCACCTTTTTCACTAAGCCTTCTCCAACCACTCAGAACACACTTCTTTCTCAGTTCTCCTCATGATGCTACAGACTATTCCACCTTGTCCCTGTACTAGTTCCCTTTGCTCCCACACTTCCAGCTTCCTTTTACATATGATCTTCTTCAACTAGAATGTAAGCTCCTTGAGGTTAGGGATATCTTTTTTGTTTGTATTTGCATTTCCAGCACTTATCACAATGCCTTGGCATCTATATAGTAAGCATGTGATAAATGGTCTGTCTATCTATCTATATATCTATCTGTCTGTTTGTCTATGTATCTGTCTGTCTCTGTCTCAATCTCTCTCTGTCTCTGTCTCTCTCATTCTATCTCTCTCTTTCTCTCTGTCTCTCTCATGCAACCTCCCTGCCTAACTCCTTGGCTGCCTGGCTGTTTGCCTCCTTCAACCACAGCCTCAAGTGCTAAATTAGATTAGTCCTAGTAGGGGGGTTTCCATCAGTGGGTGGTATCTATGTTCATGAAAGCTCCTATCAACAGTGTGATCAGAGCTCAGCACTTCTGATTCACAGGCTGGATTAGAGGAAAGGGCCTGCTGTCCTCATATACTTCCCCTCCCTATAAGGCCCCACAATATGGGATCATCTAATCTCATTACTGTTTTCAGCTCTCAGTCAATAATGAGCCCTTAGCAGAGGCATCTAGAAGCACTAGAGAGCACAAAGTGAAGAAACCTAGCAGGCATTACCATAATTAGGAAAGATAAGAGCAGAGAGCTGTGTGTGTGTGTGTGTGCGCGTGTGCATTGTGTGTGTATATATATATATATATATATATGTACATATATATGAAAATACATTTAAATATGCATGCATGTATATGTGCACATGCAAAAGGCAATTAGGTGCTACAGTGCACAGAGCACTGGGCCTGGAGGCAGGAAGACTCATCTCCATGAGTTCAATTCTGGCCTCAGACACTTACTAGCGGTGTGACCCTGGGCAAGTCATTTAACCCTGTTTGCCTCAGTTTCCTTATCTGAAAAATGAAGTGGAGAAGGAAATGGCAGATCACTCCAGTATCTTTGCCAAGAAATCCCCAAATGGGGTCAGGAGGAGTTGAAAAAACTGAAACAACTGAACAACAACAACAATAACTTTGGGGAGAATGATTCTGAATGGATCATAAGATTCCAGGCCATAAAAGTCAGATCCTGACTGGATCTCAAAGCAATAGGATCATGAAAGCAGAGTGTGATCATCAAGCCTAGCTAAGAATAAAGGCTGTCTTGATGAAAACCTCTATCTCCATGGTCCTATGACATGAATTCTGCTTTGAGGAGGGGAATTTTTATGAACATGAGTGATTTCCCAGACAGGTAGAAGTAACTAGAGGAGAACGTATTGGGATAGGTGGCTACAGTGCTAAAGAAAGTGATTTAGGAAGAAAATATAGAAGTTATTATCTAGAAAATGAGGTAGAGAGAGGAGGGAAGAAAGAATGAGAGAAAGGAGGAGAGAGGAAGGAGAGAGCGAGAGAGAGAGAGAGAGAAAGAGAGAGAGAGAAAGAGAGAGGCAGAGAGAGAGAGGAAGAGAAAGACAGAGACAGACAAAGAGAGAGAGAGAGACAGAGAGAGAGAGAGAGACAGAGAGAGAGAGAGAGAGAGAGAGAGAGAGAGAGAGAGAGAGAGAGAGAGAGAACCACACTGAATAGCATCATAGAGGCAGCAAGGTGATTCAGTGGCTAGAGCACTGAACTTGAAGTCAGGAAGAGCTGAGACCAAGTCTCAGACATTGTGTGATTCTAGACAAATCACTTAACTTCTGTATGACTCAGTTTCCTCATCAGTAAAATGGGGATAATAATAGCACCTACATCCCAGGGTAATTGTGAGGCTCAAACGAAATACAAATGGAAAGTGCTTAGTGCCTTGTATGTAACAAGCACTTAATAAATGCTGATTTCCTCCCTTCCTCTTTCATGTCATTGGTCTTTAGGGAAAGAGGTAACAAGTTTAGTGAAAAAAACAAAACTACACTAAAAACCTATGAACTGGGGACCGGGAGACCTGAGTTCTAGTTTGAACTCTGCCACTAAATCATGATGGGAACTTAGAAGAATCACAGGCCCTTAGAGCTGAAAGGAACCCTAGAATCTAAAAGTGTCTTAGAAAACATCTAATCCAACTTTGTTAGGTAATAGATACGGAAACTGAGGCTCAGAGAGGGAACTGAGACATATTTCTGAACTTTCAGTTAGTGTTTTCTTCTCCACTCCCCAACTGGTCTTGCTTAATTTACCTAGGCCCAATTTCCTTATCCAAGGAAATTATAGGCTTGATAGGCCTGATAACACCTACCTAATCTGCCCCCTTCACAGGTTGCTGTGAAGGCTATGTGATCAAGGTATAGGGGCTATAAAGCTATAGCCCCAAGGGACTTGTTTCCAATGGGAGTGCTATCCTCCTTTTGATGGGTCACAATTGTCTGCCATCCTCCCCTCCTCCCTTTGCTTCCAGTATTTCTATGTAGTGAATCTAGTGACAGTGAGAGTGCTCTAGTCATAGACAATGCTCTCTCTCTCCCTCTCTCTCTGTCTCTCTCTCTCTCCATCTCTCTCTCTCCCTCTCTCTCTCTCCCTCTCTCTCTGTCTCTCTCTCTCTCCCTCTTTCTCTCTGTCTCTGTCTCTCTCTCCCTCTCCCTCTCTCTCTCTCTCTCTGTCTCTCTCTCTCTCTCTCTCTCTCTCTGTCTCTCTCCCTCTCCCTCTCTCTGTCTCCTCCCTTCTCTCTCTCTCTCTGTCTCTCTCTCTGTCTCTCTGCCTCTCTCTGTCTCTCTCTGTCTCTGTTTCTCCCTCTCTCTCTGTCTCTGTCTCTCCCTCTCTCTGTCTCTCTCTCCCCTTCTCTCTCTCTCCCTCTCCCTCTCTCTCTCCCTCCACCCCTCTCTCTGTCTCTGTCTCTTCCCCCTTCCCCTCCTTTTTCTTTTTCTCTCTCCCCTCCTCTCTTTGCCTCATTTTCTAGATAATAACTTTTGTATTTTCTTCATAAAGAATAGAAAAAGACAAGAGAAAGAAATGTGTCAATGAGCCATCTTCAGTGCAGGAGGAGGGAGAAAGAGGAGAGCAGACGCTTGCTGCAGTCATTACTCACAGTTACCCTCTTTCTTGTCTTTTAACTTGCCGACTTTCACTTGCTTTTAGAGCTGATCTTTTCTTACGTTGGTGCATGGCTTTGTAGTATTCTCCCCCAGGATGGTGGGCTAAGAGTTAGGAAGACCTGGGCTAGAATCCCACCTCAGAGAGCATTATTATCACCATTTCACAAGTATTATTATCATCATCATCCCCCATTTAACCTCATAAAGGTTAAGTGACTTCCAGAAAGCTGCTTAACCTTTATGAGGTTAAATGGAGGGGGGCGGTGTTAATAATACCTGTGGCATCTGCTTCACAGGGGTAGTAATGAGGCTTCACTGGGCTAATATATACAAAATACTTTGCAAGTCTTAAGGTATTACACACCTCAAGCAGCTACAGAGGTAGCACAGTAGATAGAGTGCAGGCCTGGTGTCAGGAAGACCTGAGTTCAAATGTGGCTTCAGACACTTACTAGCTGTGTGACCCTGGGTAAGTCACTTAACCCTGTTTGCCTCAGTTTCCTTATCTGTAAAATGAGTTGGAGAAGGAAATGGCAAACCGCTACAGGATCTTTGCCAAGAAGACCCCAAAAAGGGATCATGAAGAGTCAGATGTGACTGAAAAAGATCATATGACAACGACAAGACTTTGAGGACAGCCTGCATAAATTTCAGTTGTGATTGTTATTGTTATCTCATTTGGTTCTCACATCTACTCTGTGAAGTAGATAGAGGAGGATTGCTCATTATCTCTATTTTACAAATAACTGAGGCTTAGGGAACCCAAAGGAGTCCTTAAGCTCTAAGAACAAGAAGGGACTTCAGGAGCCATCTAGTCCAATCTCCTTATTTTATAGATGAGGAAACAGACCCAGGGACATGAAGTGACTTTCCCACAGTCACATAGATGGTAATCCTCAGAGGTGAGATCTGAACTCAGGTTCTCTGACTCTAGAATCAATGCTGTTTCTACTGCACAGAGTTGTCCAAAATTACAATTACTAGGTGGTTGGAGGCAGCCTTCAAATCCCCATCTTGTGATTCCTAATCTGGAGCTGAGGCAGGACGAGGATTTTGTGTGCCCTAGGGAAGGTATGAAAACTGAGTCTCCTTGCATTTGATAAGAGTTGTTCAACTGACCTGGTTATGGGAATTCAATCTTCCACGCTGGCCTCCTTAGCACATAACAAATGGGACTGACAAACACTACCCCAGTCATGATACAAGGACCTTCGGTAGCTTGGCCAAAAAAAGTTCTCGGGCTTAAGAGTCAGGGAATGGGGCCAGGGAGGAGAGGAGAAGACAGCAGGATATGTTTTCTATTTTTATTGAGATTAAAATCAGCCGCTTTCCTGTGGACCCAAGTTAATTTGCAAGGCTGCCTTAGCCATTTTAATAGCTGGGATTTGTATAATGCTCTAAGTTTTATATAGTACTTTACATATGTTATCTCATCTGATTCTCACAACAACCTTGTGTGGTAGGTACTATTACTACCCCCATTTTACAGATGAGGAAACTGAGGCTGAGAGCGATTAAATGACAGCTGGCAAATGTCTGGAGCAGGATTGGAATTCAGGTCTTCTTGTCTCCAGCTCCAATATTCTGTCCATCGTGCCATCAGTTTCTCACTGTATCAGTCCCTCTAATGCCAACCCCCTGCCTCTTAGTATAAATTGAACACCATCAATGTTTTAGGAATCAATCCCACCTGAGCTGAGCTAAGTAAAATCAGCCCAGTCTCCAACGAGCAGCTTCCAACAACCTGTGAAATGGTCCATTGTATTACATATAAATTTAAACACCCAGGCAAAAAAAGAAAGAAAACAACCACAAACAATTAGCAGTTTGCTCTTCTCTGAAATGAGTCTTATGGTCCCATGGCAGTTTTCCTTTATGGCAATACTTAGCATTTATAAGGAGTCCTTCATCCGAGGATTTTAAAACCCCTTGGAAACATTAATTAAAGCTCACAGCACCCCTTTGAGATGGGAATTATTCTGCCCTTTTTACGAGGGCTGTTGTACTAGATACAGAGGTATAAAAATAGAGAAAACAGTCTTTGATTCTCTGCCCCCATCCCCCTTCATGCTAGGTCTTCTGCTGGGGACGTCATCTCGAAACAATGAAGCATGCAGGCCCAGGGCCAACTCACTGAGCCCCACAGCAAACTGCTGGGGGTTAAAGGGGGATCTGAGCTAAACTGAGTCATCCGGACCTCAGAAACTGAGCCCAAAGGAAGAAGGACGTGCAGCACCCTCCCACTCCAGAGAGGAAAGGGAAGGGAATGGGATGCCAACACCAGGGCTGTGGGGCTGGGAGGTATTGGGGAAATCCCATAGTCAGTATTTTTGCTGGGGAAGATTCCAACTAGTGGGGACTCCCAGGAGGCTCTGTGAGTCACTCTCAAGGGGGTGTGACTGAGCACTTTCAAAGTCAAACAAATGCAGCTTTGATTTCTTTCCTTCTCTGGCTTCAGTTCTGTGGGGCTAGTGGAGAAAGCTTTTCTGACTGGGGACTGGGATCAATTCATCAATTCATCTATTTTTTATGGAGAGTCTCCTATGTGCCCAGCAATGCTGGGCACTGTGGGGAAGGCAGAGGAAGAGACTACAAGGAGGCTCATGACCAGGCTCATTTTCTTTCTTTCTTTCTTTCTTTCTTTTTTCTTTCTTTCTTTCTTTCTTTCTTTCTTTCTTTCTTCCTTCCTTCCTTCCTTCCTTCTTTCCTTCTTTCCTTCCTTCCTTCCTATCTTTCTTTCTCTCCCTCTCTTTCTTTCTCTCTCTTTCTTTCTCTTCTTCCTTTCTTCCTTTTTCTTTCTTTTCTTCCTTCCTTTCTTCACTTCCTTTCGTATTCCTTGCTTTCTTCTTTCCTTCTTTTCCTTCTTTATGTCTTCCTTCATTTTTCCTTCCCCTTTCTTCCTTCTTTCTTTTCTGCCTTCCTTTTTTTTTCTTTCCTTCCTTCCTTATTTCCTTCCTTCCTTTTTGCAATAATCCCTGTAATAGTACTATGCCCAGATGAGGAAGACTAGACTAGGAAGATGACCGGAAAGGCATCTAAGGATTCAAATCCCTACTTAAAACATGAGTAAGGAAGGACCAAAAGAATTGCAAATACCCTAAACATTCTCTTTTGTAAGCTAAGGGACATGTAGAGCATGTTGAAGGTGGAGTCAGGTAAGTAACCGTTCTCAGAAGTCCCTGCACCTCCCAATAAGTCCCCTCAGAATAATTTGTTGACCTGTTAGCACTCAGCTTCTATTTCAGAACTTTCCAACCTGGTATCCTTGGATCCTGCCTCCCCTGCTTCTTCCTTCTTCCCTTCTAAGGAGGCAGAGTGGAGCATTAGAGAACGTAGTGGACTTGGAGTTAGGAAGATTTGGGCTTGAATTTCTCATCAGACACTTTCTTGGTGACATTGAACAAGCAAGTCACTTAGTCTCATTCTGTTTCCTCATCTGGAAAAGGGTGGTAATAATAGTGCCTACCTCACAGGGTTGTTATCAGGAACAAATAAGGTAACATATGTGAAGTGCTTTATAAATATTAGCCATAATTATTCCTATCCTGACTCTCTGACTCAGACTGGCTTGGGTCATGCCCCTGCCAGCCCTTGATGCATAGGGTGACTCTCCAGGCCTCCTAACCCAATTTGCCTTGGGCCTAATTCTGAGTGGTCAGTAGCTAACTTGAGCATAGGGCACCCATACTTCGGTCCCTGATTTGAAGGCTATGAAAAAAGAACTGAGAAAGGGCACTCTAGTGAAGCCAGCCACTCTGCTCTCAATATGACCTCTCCTCAGTAACATTTACATTTTAAGAGAGGAGAGGCACTTTTGGAGACACAGTGCCTTAGCCCAAATTATGGGAATTTTTTTATTTTCCAGCAGGCCCGGGGAGTAAGATACTGGAAGTAAGGGGCCTTTCAGCACCCCTCAAATGGCACCTCATTGGGAGATCCTGACTCAGCCTTAGCATCTGGTCAGCCCAGCCCAGATGACATAATGGCTGGGGCAATGGAGAGACAAACTTTTCTGAATTGGGACCCAGATCCTATCTATATTTTGATTCTGCAAGTCTCTTGTCCTCTTCACCTCCCCCCAAGTTGGCCACTGCACTGGGGCCATGAAGCACTGAATTGACGTCTTCTTCTGAGGGGAGAGTCTGAATTCAGGAGAGTCTCATTTTTCTAGGAGGTAAAGCTGGACTTTAGGATGTGAAGTAAATGGACTTCACTGATGAGACCCCCCCCCTTTAATCTTCCCTCTTTTGTGGGGCTTCAGATAACTATGGGCATCTCCTCTTTCTTTCTTCCAACCCGTAACTCAGAACTTGATTCATGTCCCTCAGGCCAGGCTAGAATGTCTTTTCTTCTCCCCTACCCTACAAAGCTATTGAGACACAGTGTCTTCTGGCAGAAGGAACACAGGCCTCTGATCTCCAGGTTCTTTTTCTTCCTTGCTTTGGGACTATGGCTTAGATCTCTGTTTTCCCAGCTGTAAAATGGGGGATCTTTGTGGACTCATGGAACTATGCCCTCAAGCTATTTGGAAATTTTCAGAGGCAAAATGTTCCAGGAATTTGAGGTATGACAATTCTCCTTGTTATGAGGATAGCATCACAGATGTTCACAGGACACAGCCTATAGAGGGCCCTCAGATCACTGCCCCACCTCCTCCAAGGCTCCTATTAAGGGCAGCCTTGGGAGGGCAAGTAGAGAGCTGCCGTGGGGCCCACCCTGAGAAGAAACATTGAGTTTAGTGCAATTGGGGTTGGGACTCGATGAAGGGAGGAGGTTACAGCAAGAGAATCAGTTTCCAAATCACAGTAAGAATGGGAAGGGATTTCTTGAGTGACGACACATATCCGACCCCTGCAGGTCCCAGCTCTGACTCACTAGATCTCACATTTCCTCCTAACGATCTCCTGGCTCCAGACACAGGGTAAAATTATTTCTCTGGGACCCAGGTTCATTGCCCAAGCTCTCACAGGGGCTGTCAGGATCTATTTCCCTCCAACTTGAGGGTTTTTGACAGAAGAACAGAAAGGAGGGTGGGGCAGAAGGAGGACAGACATGGCAGCTGCCCATATTGGAGCAAAGGAAGGATGGGGGTGGGAGGAATGGAAGTGAGAGAAATAACAACGGACCGACTGCCTGACTGATGACTTTCCCCATCAAGGCTCTCCCCAGAAAATCAGGCCATGGAGCAGTGTCCCAGGCCTCAGGCTTTGTTACATCTGACAAAGTTTCCCTCTTCCCTCATCTCCTTAGCTGTGGGACTTTGAAATATGCCCTTTCCAAGTAAGACACACCTACCCCTACTCTTTTTACACCTCATTCCCAGGTAACCCTTGCCCACTGACAGAGCCAAAGTAATCATGCATTTTCATTGAGGCTGGCAATCAAGGACTGCAAACAGCTGCCTTAAGAGAGTATTTGAGCTTTCATTTACTTATATGTAGATATAGGCACAATGCTGTTGGTTGCAAAGCATCTAATTTCTTGGGGCTTGGAGAAAACTGACTGGGGGCACATCCTGTAACATAGGTGTTGTACAGTTGGGAGGGCTTGAGTGTAAAGCCTGCAATTGATGGTGGTAGGTGGATCTAGGTCAGAAGTGGGGAACCTGTGGCCTCTAGGCCACATGTGGCACTCTAGGCCCTCAAATGTGGCCCTTTAACTGAATCCAAATTGGAAGGCTGCACATAAGGATCTAGAGGGTCACCTGTGGCCTTGAGGTTGCAGGTTCCCCACCTCCAAGTAGGTCCATTGATCTGGAATTGCCGTTTCCCTATTGGTACACTATCCTGACAATCTCTGCTTACTTTCCTCACTGACAATCATTTGGGTGATTCATCTGAATTTTGTTCATGTATCCCACCACAGTCCTCCTTCACATGGTCTGCCTGTCACCATCCTGGCAATAAATAATTACAAAGAAGCAACTGCCTTCCAAACGGGGGTCTACCCCCTAACCTGAAGCCTACATGGAGCTTACGGCTCTCCAGATTTACCTACCAAGTGCCCCAAAGTACCAATGAAAGAAAAATGCATGATCTCCCATAAAATAACCTTCCCTTACATCCCAGATAGGATAGAACTGGTAGTGGAATTGGATTCTATAAGATCTGAGAGAAACCTGATTGCAACTGATACTGAATACTTCCTGGCCAGGTGTGGTGGACCACTGTAAAACACGAAGAACCAACATTTGTGTTGGGCCAGAGCGCCAGGTCTAGAGTCAAGAAACCCCTAGTACAAATCCAGCTGCAGACACTTGGTAGCTGTGTGGCCTTGGGCAAGTCACTTAACCTTAAACTTAAGTCTGCCTCAGTTTCCTCATCTATACAATGTGAATAATAACAGCACCTAGTTCCCAAGGTTCATTTCAAGAACAAATGAGATAATATTTATAAAGAGCTTAGCACAGTGCCTGACACGTAGTAAGTGCTATATAAATGCCATATCATCATCATCATCATTCTCATCATCATCATTGTTATTTTTATTATCCATCTATCCAGTATTCAAGTACAATTTCACCAGCAGCTAGGATAAGCCTGAAATGTCTAATAAAGGGCCTCCAATGAGCCTGGGGAATGCCTTATATTGAATCTTGAGACCACTTGGACCTGGAAGTCAATTTCAACTCAGATTGTCAGGGTTGACTCATTCTCTTTTCTTTTGGCACAATCCTGGCTTCCTCTTCCTCAGATAAAAGGCAAAAGGAGGTTTAGCAGCATTTGGTGACATCAAACAGCGGTTACCCAAGCACATTCTGATGAGTTTAGTGTAATAAATTAAAAACAGACGGATGGACTCTGCAATCCAGACATGGATTTTAAAAATCAAGGGGAAATGTGTTTGGAGCAAAATGCATTAGGTCTGGGGACCAAGCTCTGCTGCAAATTTCCCTTACAAGTCCCTCCAGGCCCCAAGCCGCATGCAAAGATCTGGTAGTCTTCAGAAGGCAGCAACAAAGCTAGACAAAGCATGGACCCGAATGTCTTGCTGACTCTGCTGAGCAATACCCCAAATTGGATGTGTCATGTTTAAAGATATCTCTGAAGAGCTAGCTCTCTTAAGCCAACATTGGTCCTTCTGTACCCAATCGTACCTTGTGAGACTTGGAATGCTTTTAATCCTAAGGGACTCTGGCTTCTGTGGCCTGGACCGCTCTGCTACCACCTCGAGGTTGTTTAGATACTGACTAGCTCTCTGCCTTGTTTTACCAGTTAGGAAAATGGGTTCGTTAATGGACTGTGGTACTGCCTAATGCTAAATAAATATTTACCAAGTAATCCATACTTTTGGAGAAATTATATAAGTATGAAGCTCCCAGAACCTATCGAAAATGGTTGTAAATTACAATCCCAGCTAGGGAGCATTATCCTGACCCTGAATATCCTCTTCCTCACTGTTATTCTTCCCTAAAGTTCCCCCTTCTTCTTCCTGTTCCCATTCCCCTGAATTTTCACTTAGGACTCCTAATAATAACATAGGATCATAGATTTAGATCCAGAAGGAAACTTAGAGGTCGTGGAATTCAACCCTCTCATTTTTCAGAAGATCAAAGTAAGGCCCAAGGACAGTCAGATAACTTACCCAAAGATACACAGTTGCAAGTGGCAGTTCTGGGATTTGAACTCAGCTCTTCTGACTCTTTCCATTGTGCCACTGCTCTCTTATCTAGGTATCATACATAGGAGACAGACGCATGGAAAGCCTTCAGGTTTGTAGTCCGTGTGCATCCTGCTTTGCAACATTGATGGAGTTGTCCATCTGAAAGCCAATAAGAGAAGAAAACGCAAAAACTTACCCAGTCCAAAGCCAAGACAGAAGCTATCCATATTTTCCTTCAGGAGCACCTGGTCCAGGTACGGGCGAGCAGACGGCATGAGAAGGTCCCTTCACTTGTAGTTGGGTGGGGGGGGGGGAGAGGGGAGGAAAGGAAAGAGGAGGGATTATTTGGATGGGGGGGA
The DNA here is from genome assembly GCA_028646515.1 of Pseudochirops corinnae. Taxonomy (NCBI): domain Eukaryota; kingdom Metazoa; phylum Chordata; class Mammalia; order Diprotodontia; family Pseudocheiridae; genus Pseudochirops; species Pseudochirops corinnae. Next base: position 49,003 of record JAQQSV010000255.1, read on the forward strand.
GGGGGAAATGATCTTCAGAAAGTCAGGAGAAAGGCAAGGGAGCAAAATCACTCCACTGATTTGTTTTAGTCTTCAAAGATGTTGTTTTAACAAGGAGAGAGAAGAGGGAAAGGGGGAAAAAATGAAGACATGACAGAGAGATTTAGCTGGGATTTTGTTCCGAAATTCCCAATTCCCAGATCACATGTTGGGCACTCTCTCCTCCCCTGAACTGAAGCCCAGTCCAGTCCAACCAGACTCCTGTTCCAAAAGGAGACAGGGGAGGTAGGAGGAGAGAAATTTTAAAGGAAAATTACAGCAATTGAGTTAGAAAGCCCAAGTTTCTCCTTAAATATCATTCATGAGACACTACCATAGTAACTTAAATAAACAGACATAAAATAGGTATATAAAAAGTCCACTGAAATGAATTTTAAATGAGTAATTCTCAGGCATTGGAAAGATGGGAACACACCCTCTCTGTACTTGGGCTAAAACCAGGAGTCACAACCTAGTGGAAAACCATCTGTAAGCAGTACCAGTTAAACCAGGACACCTCTGGTCTCTTCTTAGAAAATGGGGACTCTTGATTTTACTGGGGGAGGGGAAGATGGGCTGCCATTTTGTCTAAATTAGTATGTGTAATCCAGAATCTTTGACAACCTTCCTTTCAAGGACTTTTTTTTTTCAGGGATCGCCTCCTTGTGAAGCCCATTGAGGGGAAAATACAATGCCTCCATTTTACAGATGGTCGAAATGCAGAAAAGCAAGACTAATTGTCGCTCCCCAGGTCATGCAGCAGGCCAGAGGCAATCCTGAAATCTCAACTCAGATCTCCTAATTCTGTAGTCCACCACATCTATGTGCCTGGAAAAGATGAAATCTTCTCTCTTGTCCCACAGTCTCTCCCCGTGTTTGTGAATAATGCAAGGTTAGAGTTCATGGGGAATTTAGAACACAGAACATAGAATGTCACAGCTCAGAGGGACCTTGCAAGGTGGAATGTCAGAGCTGGAAGCGTCCTTAGAAATCCATTTCAACATCTTCATTGTACAGATGAGGGATCTGACGGCTCAGAGTAGTGAATTACCTAAAGTTATAGTGACTAAGGGGCCAAGCTGGGGCTAGGACTTGGTTCCTAGAACATTGAATGTTAGAACAAAGAATACTCTAGTTAGAAGAGATCTAAAAAGAAAGATGAAACCAGAGAGGAAGGAATAAAGGATCATTTTGGATAGGAGGGCAGATATAATTCCCCTAATATCAGAGAACATATGTGTCCCAAGGAATAGCAGAGTAAGAGAAAACCATTTGTTATCTGGGGCAGCTAGGTGGTTCAGTGGATAGGATGCCTGGCCTGGAATCAGGAAGACTCAGCTTCAGGAGTTCAAATCTGGCCTCAGACATTTACTAGCTGTGTGACCCTGAGCAAGCCACTTAACCCTATCTGCCTCAGTTTCCTCATTTGTAAAAATGAGCTGGAGAAGGAAACGACAAATGACTCAAGTATCTCTGCCAAGAAAACTACAAATAGGGTCATGAAGAGTCAGACATGAGTGAACAACAGCAACAATTTGTTGTCTAGCTTGGGCAGATGCTGTAGGATGTATGTTGGTAGGGTTTAGAGTGGGGTATGGAAGGAATGTCTTCCATATATGTGCATGTGTTTTATGTATGCATAGATGTGTATGTGTGTATGTTTATGAACACATATATGTGTATATATGTATGCATATATGTGTGTACATTTTCTTTTGTCTTGGAAGGAATGGGTGAGATTTTTAATTGTGCTGCTGCCAACTTCAAGAAGAACTTTACTCGGTGGAAATTCTTCCAGGACAATACTGAGCCAATTCTCCTGGGGCCTGCTTGAGAAATGGAGTTCCCTGCCATTTGGCTCCAAGGGGAACCCTGTAAGTGGCCAATATGGAAACCGACTGTATTGCATGAAAGAGACAGCCATTTTATGAGTCTAGGAACCAAATTAGTCCAATTAAGTAGCAATGCTTTGGGGAGAGGGAAGGCCACCTCATTCATACCCCACCCTTCTCCTCTGGCATAGAAAGCTGTGGAAAACACAGTAACCTAAGGATGTGTAGCAAAAGAGAGAAAGACATGTCCAAGAGGAGCCGAAGAAAGACAAATGAGGCCACTGCTTCTCCCATGCCTCTCCAAATCCTAATGCTGCTTCAAAGTTCTGCTCCTCTAGGAAGCAAAGAGACAGAATTGATGCGGCTGGGAAAAAGACTAGCATCAGAATGAAAAAAATCTTACCTTCATAACCTGGCTTCGATACTTACTAGTTGTGGCAAGCTACTTTGCCTCTAAGCCGTGCGTCTGTTCTTTCACCTGTGAAATGGGGAGATTAAGAAGGCTCACACTATTGGCCTCTCAGGGTTGTTGTGAGGACAATGCTTTATAAACCTTAGAGTGCTGAAGGAGCATGAATTGCTATTCATTCGTTTTCTATATTAAACATTAATAATAATTGAATAATAGTATAAAGGGTAATTCATATTGTTCAAGGGATGGACCCTCAAGGAGTACATAGAATTTGCAGGGTCCATGAACTTGAATAAGGAAAAAAATTTTGTCTTTATTTCCAATGAACTCCAACTGAAATTTGAAATTTTCTTGAATAATGGACTTAAAAAAAAATTATTCTGAGAAGGGGTCCATAGGTTTCACTAGAATGCCAGAAGAGATCATGATACACAAAGGGTTAAGAATCCATGAAGTAGAAGGTCCTTTTTAGGTACAAGTCCTCTGATCCTCCTATCTCAGGGGACAATAGCTATAGTCTTGGCTCACTCAGGGGAGCCACTACTTGTCAGTTCAAATGGTAGCTACTGACTCAAGCCTTCCTTAATCTCCATACCCCTCTCCCCCCACATACACCAGGAGTAATTTTTAAAAACACAATTGGAAAGAAGGAAATAAACATTTATTAAGGGCCACTACTGTGTTAAATGTTTATAAATATTATCCCATTTGATCCTTACAATGGCCCTGATATTATCTGCATTTTATAGTAGAGGAAACTGAGACAGATTTAAGTGACTTGTTCAGGATAACACAGTTAGTGTCTAAGGATAGATTTGAACTCAGGTTTTCCTGACTCTAGGTCTATAACCCTATCCTTGCCACTACCTAGCTACCTTTAGCTCTGACCCAAAAGTTGTTCAGTTGCGTTTGACTCTTCATGACCCCATTTGGGGTTTTCTTGGCAAATATACTGGAGTGATGTTCCATTTCCTTCTCCAGTTAATTTTTACAGATGAGGAAACTGAAACAAACAGGGTTAAGTGACTTGTTCAGGATCACACAGCTAGTAAGTGTCTGAGGCTGGATTTGAACTCATGAAGAAGAGTCTTCCTGATTCTAAACCCAGTGTTCTATCTACTATGCCACCTAGCTGCCCTGGCTTCCTATTACCTCTGGGATAAAGCAAATTTCTCTGGATTAAAAACTCATCACAATCTGGCTCCAGTTTACCTTTCCAGGATTATTACGCATTATTCCCCTTCACACACTCTGGTCTAACACAGTTGGTCTACTTGCCATTCCTCACATGCAGCATTCCCCATGCCTTTACACCCTTGTGTTTCTTCCTCATCTCCACCTGTTAGAAACCCTAGTTTCCTTCAGGAGACCACTGCTGAGTCTACCAGTCACAGAAATGACTTGACATATATCTTGTATTTAGTTATATGTGTAGAAGTCATTTCCCCTGAAGGAACATGAGCTCCCGGAGGGGAAGGCTTTATTTCGTTTTTGTCTGTTTCCTCTGGCACGGAGCAAGCACTCAGTTCATTGACCAGTTTGATCTTTTACAAGAAAGATTTGAAATCCTGAAGCCTGCAGGCAGGGGTGAGTCACTTGAAGCCCCCACTCCCAAGAGTAAGTATTGTGCCATCCTTTGTGCAGAGGGATGTATCAATGGATTAACAGGTACTTCAGAGAGACACAAGATTTAGAGAGTCTGAATACAAACCAGTCAATGAGTGATGTAAGAAAAAATGCCACATGCGGTTTTTGTGAAGTTTTCTGGTTTGTCCTCTCATGCTTATTATCTCTATTTATATATGTATATCACAGACTATTTCACACCCCAGTTAGTTGTATCTCACTCTTATCTCTCATAATAGCCTAGGAGTTGCTTCAGGATAAGGACCATATCTTATCTATCTTTGTATGTCCTTCAGTACCTAGTATCATCCTTCCCTAAGCCTTTGTCAACAGGTGAATCATAGAAATGGAAAAGGTTAGAGCTTGAAGAGAATTTTAAGATCCTCTAGTCCAACCCCTTCATTTTATCACAGGGGAAACTGAGTCCCAGAAAGGTACTCAAAGGCATCAAGTATGTGGTAGAGTTAGGGTGGGAGGAAGCCTGTTCCGTCAGGCTGGGGGAACTCTGCCTGGGTCTCGCCATTCCAAATCTGGGAATCTGAGGCTGGTGATTTTAGCTAAAGCTGGACACCAATGAGAAGAAATTGTGAAGACATGGTCGGAAGCAGGAGGTCTCAGTTTTCAGAGGTTTTTTTGATCCTAGCTCTTCTGCCAGATGATTGTGGGAAGGGAATCTAAGATTCAAGGGATGCTGGTGGTTTTTCTGAGATGTGACAGCATTGCTAGACGTTGGAGGGAGTTGGAGAAGGAGTTGGTTGCAAGCATCCTCTTAGAGGACTGAAATATGACTTGTATTCTTAGAGAGTAGTGGCTGCAAATATGTTCATAGCATGGACTAGGGGCCCATCTCACTGAACGAATAGGTCTGTCCTGGATGCTGGCAGATGCCATGTGAGGGCAGGGGCCTAAGGCTACCAACACTCAGCTTAAACCCTCCCTCAATGCAATAAATACAGTACAATGCAATGTGATGCCATATGGAGATGAACAGGAACTGAGAGAGTTTCCAACTCAACTCCAGGGTGTGTTAAGGATGCACTGGGAGACAGGGGTTAGAGTAGGAGACAATGTTTGCCTTTTGATTTGAAAAACTCATTGATCTGCGTCAGTTGTAAATTCATCAGAATTTTAAACCAGGAATAGAGTGGAATGAGCTCCCAACAGAGGGAATGGGATTCAGAACCATAACTGGCATTTTTTGTACTTGGAACAAATGGCATGAAATGTACCCTCAAATAAACTTTTTTAAATTGGGAAAGGAAAGATCCATTGTCCAGACAAAGACCCCAGGATACCTCGAAGCAGCTTTTGGGAAGGGTAGATTGGAGAGAACAGATTATCAGGGGGGAGCTTACCTGGGATGGAGCTGTTGGGGGGAAGTAAGAGGAGATATACCGATGTTATTTGGTAACTTACTATTTTAACACACATTCTAGGTATTGAACTCTTGTTTCTACATTCTTGAAGGAGCAAAAGTTTTATAAATGTGATGCCTGGGACAAGGTACCAGTCACTCTGGTGTGCTTAGAGTTCTGCTAGTTTCTGCCTTACCGGAGTTCTTCGAGCAAAGGTTGAATGACCACTTGTCAGATATGTCATAGAAGGGATTCTTGTTCAGAAATGGATTTAGACTAGATGGTTTTTAAGATATCTCCCAATTCTGAAATTTGCTGATTCTTTGATAAGATGAATAGTTGAAGAGGTATGATATTTTGTAAGTTTCCCCCCTGCAAAAAATTGCAAAAACTTTCAGTCTGATTTTCTTCTCTAGCAGGAGGAGATAGGTTACAGATAGGCACAAAATTCATGAACAATAGTCATAGAACCCTCGTATAATGGAAGTTCTTTGAAGGCAAGAACTGTTTCTTTTTCTTTGTATCCCCAGCACCTAGAACAGTGCCTTACACATTTTTTGTACCAACTCAAACTCATCCTTTGTCCCATCCCCTCCATATGATAAAGTGACTAAGATGTTAATGATTGATAATGGTTCAATATACTATCCCTGACATCATCATAGGAACCTTCTTAGACTTCCACGCAAGGACAGACTAGGCCTTAGCTCAGAGAAGGCCAGGGCAGGACGATGGATGAGACTGTTAAGGGTAGGGTGTTTTGTTCTAGGCTTGTGATTTTATTGTGTGTCAGAACTCCCAGCAAGGAAATTCCCTTGCCAATGCCTTTTGGTAACTACTTTGCCACCTACGGTCTTAGTGGGCTGTCTGAACATCAAAAGCTTAAGTTCTTGTTCATAGCCAGAGTCAATATGGGTCAGAAACAATACTTGGACACAGGAGTCCTCACTCCAAGTCCATCTCACTGTCTACTACACAACATTGCCATTTAATTGGCACACAGTAGATTTCTTGGTCAGTCAAGTATTTATTAAGTACCTACTGAAAACTAAGCACTGGAGACACAAAGAAAGGCAAAACAGTCCCTGTCGTCAAGGACCTCACATTCTAATTGGGGAGACAATGTGCAAACAACTATACGTACAAGATATAGTGAGATGATGGAAGATCATCTCAGAGGAAAGGCACTGGCAGGGTGGCAATGAGGGGGACCTAGAAAGGCTTCCTACAGAAGAAAGCCAGGGAAGCCAGCAGGCAGAGGAGAGGAAGGAGAGCATTCCAGGTATGGGGATCAGCCACTGTGGGGAGATGGAGCATCATGAGTGAGGCGCAGCAGGACGGTAGGTGTTTCTCCATTGTAAGTAGGTGGAAGGGAAAAAAATATAAGGAGATCGTAAGCTCCTTGAGGACAAGGCTTATCTTTTTATCAATTGTGTACCCGGTGCTTAGCACTGGCACTTTATAGGTGTTTATTGGATTGGTTTGAATTGGATTATACATACATGCATATACACATACACATATATGTGTATATATACACACATATACATGTATGTGTATACATACACACGCACACATATACATGTATACACACATATACATGTATACACACGCACACACACATACACACACACATACACACATATATATATGATTGCTTCATTCTTTGCCTGGTGCATAGTAGGCCTTTAATAAATACTTGTTGATTGATTGGCCTAGTACATAGGAAAAGTAGCCAAATAACATAAGAACTACCTAGAGATATAAACTTTCCTATTCATAGCTAACTTTCATCTATGCTATATTTACCCTGTAGGTGCTGACTGATAGTCATGCTGTCTCCTCCATTAAAATGTGAGTTCTTTGGGGGGCAAGAGGGAGGGAGAAAGGAAGAAAGGGAGGGAGAGAGGGATGAAGAAAAGGAATCATCTGTTTTCTGAAGGAAGGAAAAGAGGGAAAGAAGGGAAAGAGGGAGGGGAAGAAGAGAGGGAAGAAGAAAAGGAGGAAGGAAGGAAAGAAGGAAAGGAGGCAGAGAAGGAATGGAAGAGAAGGGAAGGAAAGGGAAAGGAAGGGAAGGGAAGGGAAGGGAAGGGAAGGGAAGGGAAGGGAAGGGAAGGGAAGGGAAGGGAAGGGAAGGGAAGGGTAAGGAAGGGAAGGGAAGGGAAAGGAAGAGAGGCAAGGGAAGGGAAAGGAAGGGAAGGGAAGGGAAGGGGAGGAGAAAAAGAATCCTTTATTTCCCCAAATCTTAGATGATGGAACAAATACCAAAAGGTAGATACAACTCTAAGTCCTTATTGTGGATCTACTCTTCCCCAGCATGCTACAATCTTTATCTCTACCAATTCTAACTCATCCTTTGTCCCACCCCCTCAGTGTGATAAAGTAACCCCTAAGATGTCTATGGTTGATAATGACTTAATATACTAGCTCTGGCATTATTTAGAAACCTTCTCAGACTCCCATGTAAGGACAGACTAGACCTTAGGTCGGAGAAGGCCAAGGCAGGACGATGGATGACATTGTTGAGTGTGGAATATGTCTATACTTGTCCATGTGAGCATGAAGACATACGTGTGTTCCCAACATGTGCCTTTTCTCCTGTTTCTTTATAGAAGGTAAGGTTGTTGGCATTCTGGTTTTTCTTTTCTTTTTCCCCATGAGAAGGACAGCAAATGGAAAGTACTTGTTAATGTGTGGGAGTGGGAAATGGAATAATTTAAAGCCTATTATAAACCTTGAAGTCTCTGGGTTTCTTAGGGCCCAGAGGGGAAGAAAAGAAACCCCTCTGTGAGAGAAGCCAGGAACTGACTCCATTTGGCATTGGGTATCTGCTTTGGGAATGCAAGCCACTTCTCAGACAAAGGCCGGTCTTTTGTCTTAGGACAGAGCTCCTTGAAATAGTGAGAATGGCAGCATCATGCCCCGGGCCTGCCAAAGGTGGAGTGGGGGGAGAAAGAGAATTAGTGAGAGTAAATGTTACCAGACTTTTCATTTTCCTTGAAGATGTTTGCAAAACAGAACCCACTCACTGAGTGGGCCCTGGGCAAAGTGGTAAAGGAGTCGGAGAAGTGATTCTTTCCTAAGAGCCCTGGATTTCACGTCAAATCCAAGCCCTTTTTATGTGTGATCTCAGGCAAGTCAATGTCACTCTCTGAGCTTCTGAGTTGAAATAGAGAAATTCTAATGTCCCTTCCAGCCCTTGATCTATGTTTCATTGTCATTTCTGTAGCCCTTTTCCCGGTCATAGCTGACCTATGTCTTGGCTACCACTAGCATATACAACTGGCAGCCACAGAACCTTATACTGTCAGAACTGGAAGAAGCCTCAGAACATAGAATGATGGGGCAGAATGTTAATTAGATAACACATAGTCCAGGGATTCTTAGACTTTTTTGTGTTCTAAAACCCTTTTTGGTAGTCTGGTGAAGCCTTGGATCCCTTATTAGAATAATGTTTTAAAACATATTAAATAAAATACATAGGATTATAAAGAAAATTAATTATGCTGCCATACAGTTATCAAAACATTTTCCCCATCTCAATCCCCATCTGGGTCGATGGAACCAGATTCCAGAACAGTGACCCAGACTCAGGATACAGCTTGCTCAAGGTCACACAGTTGACTATTAGCAGGATCAGTACTGGGACTCAGGTCTCCTGATTCCTAGTTAAGGTTCTTTCTACTACCCCATGACCTAATAAAGGATAAATCTATGAACCTCTGCCAGTAGTGTCGGCATTTTAATAGAAGACATTGAAAGGCCAAAACACTTTCAAGACTCGAATGAAAGCTTGATGGTAAAATTTCAGATATTATGAGAAGATAAAATAATCTGAGGCCAAAGACCAGTGGATCCTAAAGCCATGTAAGCAGATGCCTCTGTTGACTACAAAGAAAATCAGTCTTGTCATTGCTTTTGAAAAGTTCAAACCCTTTCTGTAGGACACATAGCACATGGAAATATCCCTGCACATATTTGTAAAGTCTAGTGGCCATGTTGACTCAAGGCAGACACCGGATATTCATCTTTCAAAAGCTTTACAAGGTCGGTCCTTGGAAGCATCCACCGAGAAGCCAGACTGCTCTTACTAGGTGCTAAAAGCAGCAAGGGAGCAGAATTTAAATTCTCTTTGGTAACACTCTTATTCATAGATTTCTGGATTGGTCAAGGCAACCTAAGGATGAAGGGCAAACTCAAGGGTATCTGTCAGGCTGGGTCATATTTCTTTATCCTGGTCCCCTGAAGGCTCCACTCCCTTAATAGGAGCAATAAGCCAGAGAAGGCTGTGAGGCAAAGAGGGCAGAGGAAAAGAAAACCCTTCATGCCTTCCTCATTGCTTTTGTTCCCAGCCTGAGTCTTAGGAGGTCAGGATCTGCCTTGGGATAATTTTAAAAGTAGGAAAAAATTCCCTTTGAAAATTGATGGAAACTTTAAAAAAAAAGAAAATTGATGGAAAAGGGGCACTATTATGACTATACAGTGTGATGGAAAGGGCCTTCACTTCAAAGGGAGTTGGGAGACCAGGGTTCATGTCCAAATCTGACACTTCCTGCACATGAGACTTCAGAAAAAGTTACCCACCAGAATTTGGTTTCCTCACCTATAGAAAGGGGATAACAATTACTGCTCTGTGTCTACCTTACAGGGTTGTTATGAGGACCAGAAGAGAGAATAGATGTGGAAAAGGTTTGCACAAGTGTAAGAGATTCATAAAAGTTATAATCAAACCAATCTGTGATCTCAGTGATTCGGACATTCTCTTTAATGATGCAGATCTCAACCTATCCATGCTTGTCTATCCCGGATTACTCTGATCCAGTAACTCCTATAGATTTGCTAAAATGGCTTTACACAACACACTGGAGGTCTTTCTTGACTTTTCCTCACATTGGGAAACTGTTCACCTGTCATCCCTCACCCTCACCATATAAACAGCCCATCTTCTTTCCATGGCATACATTTCCCAGACGGTAACTTTTTCACCTGTTCGTCAAAAACCATCATTGATTATATGTTGCATTCTATTCACCCCCACCTCTTTATTGTCCTCTCTGTGATATTAATTTTCAATTCTTTAGACTTTTATTATCATTATTAATGTTTAAGGGCTACCTATCCCTAAATACTCCCGTCAGGCTACAACTAGTCCCTGAAAACCAATCCCTTCCCTCCACCTCAGAAATTTGTTTCTTTGGGTTGCTCTCATCAGGAATCCCTTGTTTATGCTAAGCTCTTATCAATCATGGCCATATTTTCCATGGATGTTATGATCAAATTTCTTTCTGATTGGACAGCTAGCTGGGAGAAAAACAGAACATGGAATGAGTAACTTTAGATGGTGAGGAAAGGGAAGGAAATGGCTCAAAGAAAGGAACATTACCCTGGAGGAATTCCCAGTAGGGGCACTGTAGTGAATCTAGGAGAGTCAAGGAAGCAACTAGAGGAAGGAGAGGGATAAAGAAAAGAAAAAAGGAAGGACCTAAAGTCTATTTTACCTACTTATGATCATAGATTGAAAGCTGGAATGGGCTTCAGAAATCATTCAGTACAACTCCTTCATTTTACAGTTGAGAAGAAGTGACCTGCCTAAGATTACACAAGTAGTAAATAGCAGAGACAGAATTTGAACCCAGGTTTCCTGACTCTAAATATTTTCCATTGCACTGTGGCCTCCCACTTCCAACTTTTTGCCCAGCACCAGACCTAGTGACATAACATTTTTAGGAATTTGTTCTCCTTTAGACAGAGAATAGATTAAATAGATTGATGTCTTCTCCCACATGGACAGCCTTGCATGCTAAAGGTCAATTCTTTCTTTGTACCAAATATAGAAAATATGAGGCCAAATCTTTATTATTTATTCACATGCTTTTCCTCCCCCCACCCTTTTTAGGAGTAATAGATTGGCTGCTGTCCTTCGTTCTCAAAAAGGACCATAAAGACATTACTATGTTGGGGGTCAAGGTACAGTGTGTCGAACAGTGGCTGATTAGACCAATACCAGCTCAGAAGGCCACAGGTCAGGCACAAATAGTCCCTACGAACATTTGGAATGAAGATATCTCTAGAGAAGCAGTAGGTTTTTCTTTCTTTCTTTCTTTCTTTCTTTCTTTCTTTCTTTCTTTCTTTCTTTTTTCTTCCTTCCTTCCTTCCTTCCTTCCTTCCTTCCTTCCTTCCTTCCTTCCTTCCTTCCTTTCTCCTCCCTCTCTCCCTCCCTCCGTGTCTCTCTCTCTCTCTCTCTCTCTCTCTCTCTCTCTCTCTCTCTCTCTTTCACACACACACACACACACACACACACACACACACACACACACACACACAATCTCTTCCTTGATGGTCACTCTGGCTTATCATTGCCTATCTCACAGGGTTAGTATGAGAAATACACTTTGAAAAGTTGCCTTGATATTAGCTATTGTTATCAACGATAGAGAAAGACATCCCTCTGAAGACAGAGTAGTTGGAAAAGACTTGAATAACATCGTTTGCTAAAATGAAAGAGTACTTATGTACCTTTCATATTTCACTAGTTACCTGACACCAAAGCTTTCAGGAGTCTTAACACACCAGAGAAATTATGCTGTGAGTATGAGAATTGAAAGAGGATTTTAATTGGTGATCTATTTTATCTCTAAATAGTAAAAATATTTGCCTAAATGGAAGGCCATTTATGCTAAGAAAATGCAGTTTTAAATGCAAGAAAATGGTCACATTTAGTTTAGAGAAAAGATATGTGATAGCTGTCCTCAAGGATTTGAAATACTTTCATGTGGGGTGGATCAGACTCCTTTTGTTTGGCCCCATAGGGTGGAAGAACCAAGAGCAATGGGTACAAGTGGACAAGAAACAAACATAGGCTTGAAGTCAGGGAAAATTCTCTAACAATCAGAGCTATCTAAAAGGAGAATGGACTGTCTCCGAAGTGGTGGGCTCCCCTTCATGGAAGGTCTTTGAGCAGAGGCTAAAAGACCGTATGTCTGATAATTCTAGGGGAAATCTTTAGGATGTATGTTGGACTAAATGATTGTTGACATTTCTTCCAACTCTCAAATTCTCTCATTTTCTCTCTATTTTCCTTCACTCCCTTAAGTTGAAAATACCACCTCAGAGGTGCAGCGCCAACAAACCCAAACAACAAACATTTATTAAACTCCTTCTAGAGTACTGTGTTAGGCCCTAGTATAAAATTTAGACAAATATAGTCTTTTGCCTTTGAAGATCTTACTATTTAGTGAAAGGATAAGAAAATATAATACATAATATTATGTAAGAAGCACTTAAGTGGGGCTTTATGATATACACTATTGCACTTTGGGTCAGTTTTAATTATTAGGAATTCAACAGGTGAAGAAGGAGAAGGAAGGAACATGAGAAATAGCCTGGGTAAATGTGTGGAGGTGGGAAAATGCAAAATGTGTTTGGGGGAAAGAGCTGAACAATTCGGCTAGAGCAGAGAGTGTATGGAGGAGAGTAATTTAGCTGAAAAGGCAAGGTTGAGACAGATTATAGGGTTTTAAATGTCTTTCAGTGAGGTTGGGAGTGACATCCTACCCTGATGAGTAGATATGGGAGTCAGTCCCCGGATAAAACTTTCTCACATTGAGAATACCTCCCGGAAAAGAACCCATTAAAGATCACCCCTTTACAAAGGTCAAGGGGAGTCACAGCAGGGTGGCCAGCCGGGAGGAGGAGATGGGCAAGAGCATTCTGGGAAGACAAATTGGAGAGAAGACAAAATGTTCCTGCACAGCATTGTAAACAACCCTAAAGTGTTTTGAAAGCCTCTGTCGATATAAATTACTGCGAAATAAAATGTAAGAATTGCAAAAGGAGAGTCCAGCTGTAGAGGGGCTGTTTTCCCAATGCTGCCCTGTGCTGCCTGGGAGTTTTCAATGGAATTTGGCATGTCTCAGTCTTCTCTGCACTCCTACCCTGCTCTTCTGAGCTTCCTTCTCCCTCCCACAGCCTCTGTGTGTGTGCACACATATGATCTAGTCTTCCTCATCCTTTCATATTCTCTTTGAATTCAATTCAAATTAGTTTCCTTTTGATGGCTGGCTTATAATAGTCTCAATGAAAAGCAAGGAATTCAGCTCCTCTCCCTACCCCCATTCCACCCCAATCTTCGCTGCTGTGGATGCTGGGGACAGAAAGAGACTTAAAAATCTTACACCAATGAGTTAATTAAGAACTGGGGTGGAGAGCGTGAGGAGGAAGGTGGAACAACAATAATGAGTTGGGAAAAGAATTATCTGAATGGGTAATGAGGGAGGAAAGGAAACATGGGGAACCTTGTAACCAAGGTCAGTCTCTCACCTAGTTTGGGGGTCACCAATCACAGAATCTCAGAATTTTAGAGTTGGAAGGGACCTCTGGGCTTGTCAAGTTCACCTCCTACCTAAAGTAAGAATCTTCTCTATAACATCCTGAACAAGTGAGCATTTCACTTCTGCTGGAAGACTTCCAGTGACGGGGCACGCACTACCTTATAGGCCAGCCTATTGACCCACTGCATATTTTGACAGTTTTAATGGTAAGGAAATTGATCCTTTATGTGTAGCCAGTATCTGCCCCTCTTCAACTTCTCTAGAGTTACCAGTCCTCCTCTTGGGAAATCATCAGAACAAATTTAAGACTTCTTCCAAAGGACATCAATCTTAATGCTTGAAAAGAGCTACCATTGGGGCGGCTAGGTGGCGCCGTGAATAGAGCATTGGCCCTGGAATCAATAGGACCTGAGTTCCAATGTGACTTCAGACACTTAACACTTCCTAGCCATGTGACCTTGGGGAAATCACTTACCTCAATTGCCCCTCCAAAAACAAACAAACAAACAAAAAAAAGCTACCATATTCCCTGGAACTAGCTCTTCTAGTTCAAATTTTGCCATTTCCTTAATTAGAAGATTATATGGCATGGTTTTGAGGTCTCTTACCATCCTACTCACCCTCCTCCAGAATGTTTCTGTATCAGACTTCATAAAACGACAAAGATTTCAAAGACTAAAGCTCCTTTCCCTCCTCTAAATCTCCCCTTCCCTCAAATGCCATTGCTAAAACAGTCCTCCATTTTGGTGGCCTTACGTGTAGCACCAGTAGGAGAAACCACTCATATTCTTTAACTGTTGTACGAGTCTTCCCCATCTAGTTTGCAAGTTCTTTTCCAGTAGTGACCATGCTTCCTTCCATGTCCAAAGAGCCAAGCACATGCCAGGCATTCAGTAAAGATTTAATTGACTGATTGATTCTAAGTTGAAGCAGAATCAGTTTGGAAAAGTAATTTTTCACAGGTTTTTCTCTAATTGGATCTGCTGATTTAAATCAATCAATTTAAATTTAAATCAATTGGATCTGCTTTGATTTAAATCAAAGGCTCTGAGGGTATGGCAATTTCACCAAATAATGTGTCACCAGAGCCAGAGCCTCTGAATACATTCTGGTTGTATGACCCTGAGCAACTCATTTGTCTCCTCAATGCTTTGATCAGCGCTCTAAGACTATTCAGTTGCAGAGAAGCTGCTAACCTGCAGTGGTAGAAGGAGCTTCCTAATTCCACAGTTCCCTATGCCAATGAAATTCACAGGTCTTATCCCTACACTAATGAGATGTATTTTTTTTTTTGCATTAATGACAGAAATCATTATCTGATAGTTGGAACTTCATCAGTATCCTTCCACTCACATTTTGATTTAGAACTTCAGCCATACAGGATAAGTATAGGCAGAATTCTCAGATAACTTTCTGCCACTATTATTGACTTAACAGAAAACTTCTAACTTCTGTGTCAAGGTCCTACCTTAGAAGTCTCATCTGTTCTTAGAGCTGAAGGGAGGTTTGTAAGTAAATAGAGTGTGGGAGTTTATATGCAAAGGAAATGCTTCATGAAGTTTGAAAAAAGAGTCCAGTACTCAGAGCTATAGCTGTGCCCAAGAAATACTCCCAAAAGACAGAGCAGGAAGTCTCAGTAGCTGTTATGGATTAGCCCCCATAGTCCTGTTAATAAAAAAAAAAAAAAAAGATCATAGAGAATTATTGTTCTACAAGTCTAGAAAATACCGTGCTATATTTGTGCACACTTTTAGTAGGGAGAGGAGTTTGCAGAGGACCAGGAATCCTAATTATACCTTCAACTCCAAAATCAAGATTCCAATAGGAATGCTTTTGACATGTTGTAACATTTTAGCAGTTTTCAGTACTGGATTAGGAGTCAGAATACTTGGATTCTAATCCAATCTGCTGTTTAGTCCCTTACAACTTTAGCCTCATCACACTTAATTTTGCTCATCTGCAAACTGGTGGCATCTTAGATGAATTTTCTAGAGCTCAAATAGATCCAAATCTCGTGATCCCTCTGGAATCAAATACAAATTGGTGGCAGTCCAATATATTTTTCTGAGAAGACCCTTCTTGTGTCAGGCTGTCTCTGCTCTCAATACTCCCCCTTCCTCCTGCCCATAATCTGCCCCTTCTCTAGAATTCCCAATATCTGGAATCTTAATTGCTAGAATCTACCAGACACTTGCCTAATTGGTGTTTACTTGCCTGTGATGTGGAAAACCATCTCTTGTTTTCAGAATAAGACCCGGACCTTCCCTATAAAACCTCTGGCCCTCTTGCACGTTGCTGAGCAGCCCTGTTACGTGGCAAGATGATCTGGGTATGCTTGCCCCAAAGTAGGAAGAACACTGAGAATCTGACATAACTTGGCTGCTGGGTTGCTGGGTCATTGATCCCCTTCCTGTCGTGGCCCAGGATCATTTTGCCCAGGCCTGGATGCCCCCTTGTGTTGAGTAAATCACAGATATATTCTGGCTGTCCAGAGGTTCAGTTGTATCTTTGTCTTTCTGGTGACTGATCCAGGTACATACTTCCCTTTCTCCCTTCTATTTCCTCTATACTCATGGGGGTCTTAAGTTAAGTGCTACCCTTCCTGCAAGTAAAACTAGAAGATAAAGGCCTATTGCTTTTGACATTGTTGACTGGTTTTCCTCTTCTTTGGAAGAGACAGTAGATAGAGCACTGGGCCTGTAGTCAGAAATACCTGAGTTCAAATCCAATCTTACACACTATGTGTCCCTGAGAAAATCACTTAATCTGTGTCTGCCTCAGTTTCCCTATCTGTAAAATGGGGGTGATAATAGAACCCACCTCCCAGGGTTGTTGTGAAGATCAAATGACATGGTATTTGTGGAGCACTTAGCACAATGCCTAGCACATAGTAGGTGCTTAATAAATCTTGTTTCCTTTCTTATTTCCTTCTTTGGAAATCTCTAAGTCCCCAAAAGCAGCTGCATGGACTGGCATACCAGTGGTCTCTGTTAGCCAGGGGTGGTCTGGTACAGCATCTGTTGTCTAACGAAAAGCCTTCACTTGAGATTTGGCAAGAGGATCATTACAGACCATTCCCACCATCTACTTAGCCACATGAAGGGTAAAAATGTCAGTGGCTTCAATATGTCCCATGTTGTTACAGGGTACAAACACAGAACATAGACTGTCAGAGCTGGGAGGATATTTAGAACCTAGAGTCAAAAGGAGCCTTAGAACATACAACACCAGAGCTGGAAGGAATCCTAGAATCCAGAGTGTTGAAAGAGACCTTGGAACATAGACTAGGAACTTGGAAGAACCTTGCTCACTCCCCTCTCACTCCCCTTTATAGATAGGTAAACTGAGGTCCAGAAAGGGGAAGGGACTTGATTAAGGTCATACAGCTTATCGGTTAGAGGCATGACTATTATACAAACCCAGGTTTTCTGACTCTCAGACTACTTCTCTTTCCATTACACTGCTATGCTGCCTTGCCCAGATACATTGCTTGGTCCCCAGCTCGAAACCAGGAGGCTCTTAAGAGATTTCCATGGGACACCAGAATTGCTAGTTACTCCAAATGCTCTGTATACAAGTGGCTTTTCAATGATAGTGAGAACCTGCTGTTGTCTGAACCATCAGTTTCTTTGAACAGGATGGGAAACAGTGGCCATATACCTTTGGCCACTCTAAGTAGGCTTGCTCCACCCTCTCTGTTAAAAATATCTACCAGGAGCCAGAAGCTGAGATCTTGGAAAAGACACTGAGTTCTGTGTAGCTATTTAACCTGGGAGGATGCAAATGGTCCTTTCCAGAATTTCCAGCATAAATTGAAAGGTGGGATGGTGGGGGGGGGAGGGGGGAGGTCGGGGGAAACCATAAATAAAATGCTCATCCTTTGTATCCTGGTCTTCTCAAAAGACCCAGGGGGGGAAAAAAAGCCCTCTTCAGTCTGCCCTCAGGAAGCGTCCTGCCAGACTACGGCTGTCCGACTTTGGGGAATCTGACACGAAAGTCTGTCTCGAGGAGCTAGCCTCCCCCGCCAACCAATGGGGAGCTGTCCAAGCCATCCACCCCTCTCTGTCTGCTTCTAAACGCCCTATGGGGGGAAGTCACCGTGATGTGCTGAATGACTCAATAACCAGAAGCCAAAAACATTCAAAACCACAAGGCTAAATTAATTCACTCCTCAAAGTGGGGGGGGGGGGAGAGAAAGAGAAAGAGAGGGAGAGAGAGGGAGAGGGAGAGAGAAAGAGAGGGAGAGAGAGAGAGAGGAGAGAGGGAGGGAGAGGGAGAAAGACATAGAGGAATAATGTGGCATCTTTTTAAGACTTCCCTCTCTCTCCCCCACTTTCTTTTTAACAGCATTGAGATAGTTTGATTAATTCTTTAGATAAAAAGTCCCAAACATCTCAATTCTAGATTTATAGTAAGTGCAAGGACAGAATATTGCTGGTGCATTAAATGAACAGAGTACATGATTCTTTGGACTCACTGTTACTGGGACGCATCTGCTAATGTAAATAATGCAGTCATCTCTGTGGGAGTCCTTGAAATTTAAAAAAAAATCTCCCAAATGTTTTCATGATGAACTCTTAGGCCTAAGGAATTGAGGTGAAAACCCACAGAAGGAAGGCTATTATGCTGCTGCATGGTGTAAGTATATTATGTCAACGTTGGAAGTTACCTTAGAATCCGGAGCTCAAAGCCCCTTTAAAACTTAGAATGTCAGAGTTGAAAGGGACCTAAGAGATCATTTATCAGGTGTGTGACCTTCTCTCATTTTATAAAAAAAGCAAACTGAGGCCCAGGGAGGGGAAGAAGCTTGCCCATAGTAGCATTGGCAGAGCTGTCACACAGACTCACATTTTCTGTCCTTGTAGACTTGTATAGTAAATAAAAAGAGCAGATTTTGGTGATACCAGCATAGAACATAAGGAATACTTCTTGGAAGTCTTGAGCCCCAAATTAAGATTCAAAGGCTGTGTCCAGGTGAGATCCTGCAAGGAAATGGATAGGACTGGGGAGAGAGGGTCAGTTAGGGGAGGTAGGCAGGACAATTGATAAAAATTCCTCTGGAAAGGGGAAGTAGAAGAAATAGAAGGCTTGTGGTCTATCCAGGAAATAGAACTCTTACTGAATAAGGAAAGAGGAAGGAGAAAAAGGAATGGTGGCAATAAGAAATCAGAGAACGAGCACCAAGCTGGGAGACAGGAGATCTTGGTTCTAGTCTAGCCTCTGCTACTAACCAAGCTGGGTGACAAGCTGTTTCTCTTTTGGGGGGCTTCACTTTCCTCAGTAATGAAATGAAGAGATCAGACTATTAGATTATAAACTCCCTGGCAGCAGGGACTAACTCTGACCTCCTTTTATGTCTCCCCCAGATCTCTTGATGTTGTGATGGGGGTGACAATGGGGCGTGTGGGTTGTCCGTAGGTTATCTTCTGCTTCCTAATGATCAACCCACCTTTTTTCCAACCATGTATCTCTTTAATTACATACTTTACACTGTTTTTATTCTAGAATTTGCCCCATTCATGAAAGATAATTCAATTAAACACAATTCAGTTGACATTTATAAATGACCTACCATGTTCAAGGCCCCATCCTTGTTTAAAATTCAAAGAAGAAAACTTACGTAAGCCCTTCTTTCAAGGAACTTACAATCTACTGGAAATACCACGAATAAAAAAGGAAGTACAATACAAGGTAGAATGTGAGAAGGGCAAATGAGGGGTCCAGACCAAGTGCTGAGGAAAACATGAGGAGGATATTAGCACTTTCAAGTGGACTGGTGACCAGGAGAGTTTTCATGGTGGAGAGAGCAGCAGGGCTAGACTTTTGAAGAAGAAGGATTTCAACAAGTGCTGGTGATGGGAGAAATACCCTGCTCTGTGGACAGTCCTCTGCATAAACACAGGCATGCATAAAGGATAAAGATGGAAGACACAAGTTGAGATAAGTGCTTTGAGCTTTGGTTGGTTCCAAGGGAAGGTCACATTGGGATTGAACACATTTCCATTGCCTTATTATCCCTCTCTTTTTGTCTCCTTGCCAGAGAGATGCATTTAGAGATAGAATGAAGGAAAATTGGGGAATCTTGTCTCAGCAAAATGGAAAATGAAAAAGCTTACAACTGTTCATGGAAGGATCAATGATTCCATTTGCAGGTGTTCCTTTATGGACCCAGATTGTATCTCTAAACAACCTGGATAGAACACTCAGAATTGTTTTTTAATTAATAGCAGGCATTTATTTTCTGTGCTTCCATCCTTCTGTCCCTACTGAAACAAAACAAAACAAAACTCTTATAACAAATATTTATAGTCAAAGCAAAACAAATTCCCACATTGACCAGGTCAAAAAAAATGCATAACTCATTTTTGATCCTAATTCCATTACCTCTCTGTCAGGAGGTGGTTGGCATTCTTCATCACTGGTACTTTGGAATCATGGCTGGTCATTGTCTTGAGAAAACTGGAAAGTTTAGTCAATAATACATCTGCCCCAGATATCCAGATGTGTGGCATCATAACATATCTTAACCAATTTAGATGATTGACTAAATTATTCAGCTTTCATCTAGCAGTTTGGCATTGTAGACATAGTCCAGAAAGTATGGATACTTATGTGGTTGAAACCACATAAGGCTATTGAACCATAAATATCATAGAGGAACCAGAATCAATTCAGCTCCTAAGTGATATTAAGGACAAAATATGCTTCAACTGTCAAAGGATAATACAGTACAGAAAGCAGGAAATTCATCTCCAGAAAACTGGTATTGACCCCCTACAGCAATGGTTCTCAACCTGTGGGTCGAGACCCCTTTGGGGGTCAAATGGGGTTGCCTAAGACCATCAGAAAACACATATTTCTGATGGACTTAGGAACCGAGACACCGCTCCTCTGTCCTTCTCCAGGTGGTCTGCCCATATGCAGATACACCCACATACAAGTATTAAAGGGTCTTGGCATTAGGAAGGTTCACAACCACTGCCCTACGGCTAAGAGATCAGCTCAGAAAAGGGGATAACGGTTCAAAGATCTACCACACGAGGAACCTCTGCATAACCAAGCAACTTCTAAGCAGAAAGGGGTTCCAGTCTGGAGCCCATAGCCACAAGCCCCTTCTCTACAAATCTACCATAAGTTTGTGACTAGCACACAGAGAAGAAAGGTCAGGAAGAGGAGGAGAGCAGAAAAGAGAAAGAAAATGATGAGGAGAAAGATAAGGAAAGGGAGGTGCCAAGAAAGATAAGACAAAAGGGGGGAAAAATGAAACAGGGTTTTTAAAAATTAAAATATTATAAACCAAATCAATATGCTGCCAGACGGTTCTTTTTACTATTTATCCCCTAAAGGCTACTGACAGCATGTGGGAACATAGTCTCTCATTTTCCAGGAAGCTGAAGCCTGGAAGGATGAGGAAGGGGGTAAGTGATTTGTCAAGGTCACACAGAGAGTAAGCATCAGAAGCAGGATCTGAACCCCTGCCCTCTTACTACATAGTTGATACCCTCCACTGAGAGAGCGAATGTCCTCAGCCTTCTGAAGCTCCTGGAAATATTGCATCTATGATCAGCCCATCCCTTGAAGCCAAACCTTCTAAAGCTGGTGGGGGCAGAAAGTGGGGACGGAATCACATGTCGGAGGCTCATTCATAGCTTTATGGATTCCATCCAATTCAATCCAATAAACACGTATTAAGCACCTACTTTGTGCCACCAACTGTGCTAAGTACTGGGGATACAATTAGTAAAATGAAAGGCAGTCCCTGGCCTCAAGGAGCTTGCAATCTAAGGAGTGAGACACACAAAAGGAGGCAGGAAAGCAGAGGAGGTGGGTGAGTGGGGGCAGAACACCAGGGGATCTCCAGCACAGAAGCTTCTTGTTCCCTGGAATTGAAACCAGGCAGGGCAGTAGATACAAAGGGGACTAAACTAAGTCCAGTGTCTACCCTCTATAAAGGAAAGCATTGGGAGGAGTTTGGTGCTCCACCCTCCAGTCCTCCAGTGTGAGGGGAGAAGAAGCTGAAAGAGAGGGTGTTGATCAAGGCTTGAGTTAGCGGTGTGGTGGTGAGTTCAGAAGTGATAAGCTTATCCTGGGAGGGGCATCTTGTTCTATGGAGTTGAAACCAGGCAGAGCAGTAGATGCAAAGTGGAAAAGAGAGCTAGAATGGTCCTGAGAGAACATCTCTTTGAACTTCTTCATTTTAAAGATGAGGAAACTGAGATCTAAAGTGATCAATTAGTTGATCAAAAAGCATTTATTAATTATTGTATTGCATTGTATTATATTATATTAATTATATTTGTTATATTATATTAGTGTTGTGTGGTATGGTATGATATGGGATGATATGAGATATGATATGATATGATATGATATGATATGATATGACATGACATGACATGATATGATACCACATACTAGACTAGGCACTGGAGATACAAAGACAAAAGACCCTGCCCTCAAGGAGCTTGCATTCTATTGGGGGAGACAACATGTAAATATATATATAAACTAGATTCAGAGTAAATACCAGGGGACTGGGGGTGGGTAGAGTTGGGGAGGCAATAGCAGCTAGAGAGATTAGTCTCCTTTAGATGATGATTGGGCTGAGTTGTGAAGGAGACCAGTAATTCTAAGTGTTAGAGATGAGGAAGGAGTACTCTCTAGGCATGGGGGACAGATAGGCACAGAATGTGAAATGTGAAATAGAATGCCATGTATAAGGAGCAGCTGTGAAGGCCAGTTTGACTGGGTTGTAGGGAGTATAAAGAGTAGTAATGTGCAATAATCCTGAAAGTGGTGTGAGATAAAATGACTTGCCCAAGGTCACACAGATGACAATAGGCAAAGTTAGGGTTTAAACCCACATCCTCTGAATCCGAATCCTGCACCATGCCTCAGTTTCTTTAGGGTTAACTCCTTTAGGAACCCTGAGTTGCCTCTGGAAAGAGCAAAAATACTCCTGTTTCTTCATCTTAGAGATCTGCTGATTTTGCAATTAACAGAAGGCAAGAAGAGGGGTAGGGAACAAGGATTCATTGAGCACCTACTATATGCCAGGCACTATACTGAACACTTTACAAGTATCTTTATATCTTTACGGATCTCTATATCTTTATAAAATCACTTTACAAACGATCTCATTAAAATCAACAACCAAAACAGAACCGATAAGGGACTGGAACACAGGGCATGGATGCTTGCAATGGGGAAGGGCAGAAGGATGAGTGTGTAGGTCCCGGGGTAAGATGGTGTCCCACAGAGCCCTTTTTCTAGAGCTTCACCCCAGGACACAGGAAAAGTCACCAGGGTGAAACTCTTTAGCAAGACACTGCTCCAAGGCTACCTCAGGTGGCTTAGGGGGATACTTACCACTGCCTCTACTTCTCCTCTGCCTTACCACAAAAACCATCTGAGCTCCCCATGTCCCCATACAGCTCTTGAATCTCTGAATTCTCTTGGGTTTGCCCTGCCGCCTCCTATCTCCTCTTTACCAACTCCCACCCAACATCAGTCTGCTCTCATAGTCAGGGCTTACAGAATGTCTGCGTGATTGACCACATCCTTTGAGCTTGAGAAGGTGGCTCTGAGCCAGGGGGACATGGAGGAACAATGCATGTTTCAGTAACAACTGAGTTTGTCAGTTGTGGCCTGAGAGTCTCTTCTTCCCTTCCTTTGCCCTTTTCTTGGTACTCAGGGACCTCAGCCTGCTCAGAACTCTGTGGGGTATCACTCCACTTCAGAGTCTACAGAATTATCTTTCTTCCTTTCCTCAATTCAAATATATTTATTCTGTGTTCTAATCCCTCAGGGGTCCTATTTTCTGCTTTCCAAAGTGATAGTTACCTAATGAAATGAACTAATTCATACTAAGGTTTTAGTGGCTGATAATGAGGGTACCATATAATCCTTCCCACTGAACATATCTGCATTTTAACAAAAACCACCCTTATCTAAAGAAGCTGAGTAAGTATGCAGGACTCGGCGGCAAGCACATTCAATTTTAACAAGGATTTATTAAGATCTGCTATGTGCCAGGCAATGTGCCAGGTGGTGGGATTATAAGGACAAAGAAAGCAGTAGGTTTGGCTTTTAGTCCCAGCCCTCTATGACTTTATGCAATTTACTTGGTCACAGAGTCATAGAATTTTAGAGCTCTAAAGGTAATATATAGGATAGCTAGGTGACACAGTTGACAGAGTGCTGGGCCTGGAGTCAGGAAGACTCCTCTCCCTGAGTTCAAATCTAGCCTCAGACACTTACTAGCTGTGTGACCCTACACAAGTCTGTTTGCCTCAGTTTCCTCATTTGTAAAATGAGCTATAGAAGGAAATGACAAACCACTCCAGGATCTTTGCCAAAAACAAAGCAAAACCAAACCCAAAGGGGGTCACTAAGAATTGTACATGACTAAAACAACTGAGAAATAATAACAAAGGGCAGTCTAGTATCGCAGATTTGGACTCAGAGGACCTAGGATCAAATTTCACATCTGCCACTCTGTGTTCTTGGGCAAGTCACTTCACTTGAATGGGTCTATTTTCTAATCCATATTGTCAGGAGACTGGACTAGTTGACCCCTAAGCTCACTTCCATCTCCAGATCTATGAACCTCAGAGACTGAACCTTCCAATTTCCTCATTTTCCATTTGAAGAAACTGAGGCTTGGGATTTTACATGAAGACTCAGTGTCAGAGTTGAGACCAGGTTTTCTGAATCTTGGTCCAATGTTCTTTCCATCCCGTCACTTTTTTGAAACAGGGTAAGGGAAGCCACCAGTTCTTCGATGGACCCAGTAAGGCTTTAAGTAAGAGGTATGATTTCTGGAACTGTCAGAGTGAGAGAAAAGGAAGGTCTTGGAAGACTGAGGAGGAGGTTGGGGGAATGGTTTCAGGGGCTTGTCAAGGAAGTATAGACTAGAAGCGTGGGTGTATTAAAATGCACAGCTGGCCAGAATACTCTAAATAATATCTTAATTAGAGTCCAAATGATTCCGAGTCTAAAATGGAAGGTCTGAGTTTCCAACAGACTGACTCCTTTATAGCAGCTCTGTTAGCTGAACTACTGTGCCCCCACCCCCACTCAGGCTGGCCTGAAGTCAAATCTTCCCCCAGCCAACCCCTCCTCAAGTTCATAAGACCCTCCCTCCACTTCCCCAAACAATGAGGGAAAGATGAACGCTGGAGTCTCAGGCAGACCGGCAGGCCTGAAGAAATCTCTTCTTGACCTCTGCAGGCAATTAGCCTTGCATGAAGCCAGAACCAAGGAGCCACAGATTCTCCGGGAGGCACTAATAGAAGATTAGTGAGCCAAACATAAACAATGATAGGAAAGTGGAGCCTTGAATAATCCAAACACTGGAAAATGGAAATCAAGCTTCCAACAGAGAACCATTTCCATCCTCCAAAATTACCCAACAACTCTTTTGCAACTGTTACAACTTTCACAGTCACCTCTCCAGATAGGATGCCAGGAACTCGCAATCCAGTCTGGCCACCCAGGGACCACTCTCTGAATTGGTACCTTATGCAGTCTATGGAGCTGTTCCTTTTTACGGCCTAATTAACCAGGTTTCCTAGCTCCATAATTACTGCACGGACTCCAAACGTGTCAATATTTAATGTAAAACATCAGCTAGAAGGAAGGCACCCTCCATCTCCCTGTAATTAGAATTTGGGAGGCAGCATGGCCCAGTGGGAGGAGTTTAAGGCTAGCCATCAAAAGACCTGAGTACAAATCTAGGCTTTGGTACTCAGCTGGGCAAGTCACCCCACCTTACTGAGCCTCACTTTTTTAATCTGTAAAATGGGGTTGATGCTAATTCTTATACTACCAAGCTCATACTGTTGTTTTTTTTTTTTTTGATAAAAGCATTGAGTAAACTTCAATTTACAAAAATCTTATAGAAACTTAAATTATTGGAGTGGCTAGGTGGCGCAGCGAATAGAGCACTGGCCCTGGAGTCAGGAGGACCTGAGTTCAAATCCAGCCTCAGACACTTAACACTTTCTAGCTGTGTGATCTTCGGCAAGTCACTTAACCCCAATAGCTCTGCATTCCCCCCTGCAAAAAGCAAAAAAAAGAAGAAGAAACTTAAGCTATTGTTAGAATAATGAAATGTTAAGCCAACCAGGAGTCTTAAAAATCATTTACTCCAATCTTTTCATTTTACAGATGGGGAAATTGAGGTTTCAGACAAGGGGAAATGGCTTGCTTAAGTTCACAGACTGAGAGAGCTGTCAGAAACAGACTAGAACCCAGGCATTCTGATACCCCAGTGTTCTTTCATCATGATGGCACAGCCCTATAGTTTAGTCTCTCCTGGGTCAATTTTGCTTTCTGGATTTAGTTAGGAAAAGATAATTGTTAATTTACAAATGTCTTTCTGGACTCAGACACTTACCAGCTATCTGACCTGGGCAACTCACTTAACCTCTGTTTGCCTCAGTTTCCTCAACTGTAAAATGGAAATGTAACAGCATCTATCTCAGGAGGTTGTTGTGAGGGTTAAATGAGATAATATGTGTAAAGAAGCACTTAGCAGAGTGTCTGGCATGTAGCATGTGATGTATAAATACTTATTCCCTTCCCTTTTCTGACCTCATGTCACTTTAGACAAGCAGATGTGTATGGCAGAGAAGAGGGGTGAGTTGAGAGACGGTCCTGTGGTGGAAGAGTGACAGTTACCTGAACCCTTGGATACTCTGCCCAGTGACATGAAAAGGAGGGGATGGATTCCTGTCTGGCTTTGAGGAGGACATCTTACTTCTGGCATGGTTTCTATGCCTAAGCCATCATGCTTGACACAACTCCCTTAGAGATCTTCAGGAGGCTGAGCCAGCAGGAAGGAGACTTGCCCTTAAAAGATAACTTCTATTGTGAATTGGTCCAACCACTCTGGAGAACAATCTGGAGCTAGGCCCAAAGGGTTACAAATCTGTGCATACCCTTTGACCCAGCAATGCCCCTACTAGGTCTATATTCCAAAAAGATCAAAGAAAAAGGAAAAGAACTCATGTGTACAAAAATAGTTATAGTAGCTCTTCTTATGTTGTCAAAGAATTGGAAACTGAGGGGATGCCCATCAGTTGAGGAATGGCCAAACAAGTTCTGGTATACGATTGTGAAGATTTACTGCTGTGCTATGAGAAATGACAAGCAGGATGCTTTGAGAAAAACTTGGGAAGACTTATATGAACTGACACAAAGTGAAGTGAACAGAACCAGGATAACATTGTATATAGTAATAACAATTTTGGATGATGATCAACTGAGAAAGACTTAGCTACTTTGATCAATACAATTATTCAAGATAACTCCAAAAGACTCAGGGTGAAAAATGCTATCCACCTCCAGGGAGAGAACTGTTGGACTCTAAGTGCAGATTGAAGTATATTTTGTCCACTTTCTTTTTTCTTTTTTTTGCAATATGGCTAATATAGAAATGTTTTCCCATGACTTCACATGTATAATGGGTATCATGTTGCTTGGGTGGTGGAAGGGCTAGAGAAAGGAAGAGAACTTGGAACTCAAAACTTTTTTTTAAAAAAATGAATGTTTAAAAAAATTAAAATTAAAAAAAAAACTTCCAGAGAGGGAAACCAATGCATATCATACTGCACAGATAAGGGTATTGGTACAATCCTTGAGCAGATTGTGTGGACATTGGCACAATAGTCTGACATCCCACTTCTGGTTCTTACTAGTTTTTCAACCCTAGTCAAGCCCTGGGCCTCAGTTTTATCATCTGCAAAGTGAGTAGTTTGTACAAGATGGCCCCCTAAGTGTTTTCCAACTCTCAATCTACAATGAACCCCCTTCCACCAATTCAAAGATTTTCCAAAACTGACATAGATCCAGGAAACGGCTCACCATTCTAATGACCAGGTAATTGGGACTAACCTTCCAGGCACACCATAGACTGTAACAGAGAACCAGCATTACTTAGCCCTCAAATTCCAAAGGAACCAAAGGTATTGTTGTTTAAAATCCTGGAGTAAATCCAATTTACTCCAGTTATTTACTGATGATTCTCATAAAAAAATTTTTCCTTTTTTTTTTTTACAAGCTTCCAGGATCTGGAAGACATCTCAAAAAGTGACCTAGACCTGATGTCTGCCTCAGCTAGAACCACATTTAAACATACCCAAAATAAATCAATTTCTCAATGGATATACCAATTTTCCTTCATAGTCTGTCTAATATAAGTTGTTTTATAATAAAAGACAGTGTGCTATAGTGGAAATAGTGCTATATTGGAAGACAGAAAACTGATATTATAGTTCTGACTTTGACACTAGGTGTGTGACTACAGGCAAATCATTTACTCTTTCCAAGCCCAAGTTTCCTCATCTATAAAGCAAGAATATTAGTTTACTTTCAGAGATTTCAGTGAGTAAAGCTTTACAAATTATAAAGCATTATATGAATATAAGCTATTGTGTGTTGTTGTATCAGTTCATTTCCTCTTGACCTGTTCTCCAGTTACCTAGGCACCAAATTCCACATAAAAATGTGCCATATGCAGAAGATTGATATTAAATCACCTTTTAACTATCTTTACTTTGGGTAAAGCCATCCTAATTCCTTTAGGATTGTAGCTTTCTAGTTCTTTCCAATTCCTCCTTCCTTTCTACCTACATTCTAATGAACCATGCTGCCAAATATCTTTCTATTTCTGTTCTCTTTAGTCAAAGGATTATTTTACTGTAGTGCCTGGGGTCCCCTCATGTGTGGGACCCCAGAAAGCTAACCCAGATTTGAGATACTTTGTCAGACAGAATTTACTTAAAAAGTGTGGTTCATGAGCCCCCACTGATGTGTAACTTTTATTAAGTTAACCAGTAAGAATATATTAGTTCAAAGCAAAAGGCATTTAAACAATATAGCAAATTAAGTGAGAAGATTCCCTCCTGTTCCCAGAGAAGCACACTCTCCCATACATTACCATACTGCCAATGGGAGATT
This sequence comes from Pseudochirops corinnae, assembly GCA_028646515.1. Taxonomy (NCBI): domain Eukaryota; kingdom Metazoa; phylum Chordata; class Mammalia; order Diprotodontia; family Pseudocheiridae; genus Pseudochirops; species Pseudochirops corinnae. The sequence continues at coordinate 77,540 of JAQQSV010000255.1, forward strand.
GCAGATATGGAAAGAACACCTATGACAAGGGGACATGTCCAGAGGGACACATATATAAGGACTATTTATGGCCAGGAAACATGTGAGAAGGGGAGCATAAAGTGATCCAGACACATGCATGAAGAATACATACTTAGGGACACACAGTCAGGGCACATGAGTGACCAGAGCAATTCAGCGCTCTGATGCTATTGGACTATTGATAGCCCTCTGGTGATGTCATCACACTGTGCTCTGCTAGGTGCTACATCTCTGCTGGATATTGTGTGTCTGCCTTCTTTTTTGCTGTTGGTGCTTTCTCTTCTGAACATCATCACATCATTGGATGTTTCTGCTGAGATCTGGATACAGTATCTATTTAGCAGAGCATTCCCCTGCTTTTGCTGTTGTTTGGTTGTTTTCCAGTTGCGTCTGACTCTTCCTGACCCCATTTGGAGTTTTCTTGGCAAAGATACTGGAGTGGTTTGTCATTTCCTTCTCCAGTTCATTTTACAGATGAAGAAACTCAGGCAAACAAGATTAAGTGACTTGTCCAAGGTCACACAGCTCGTAAATGTCTGAGGCAGGATTTGAACCCAGGGATTCTTGACTCCAGGCCCAGCACTCTACTATGCCACCTAGTCTACCATCAGCTGTAGCATCTGCTTCTTTAGTTTCCCAGTTTTATCAAACCACGGATTGGGATAAGAAAACTCATTTTAGTGCCTGTTTTAGTCCTTGGTTGTCAGTTTGTGTCTCCTCAAACCATTCAGGGGGGACTGTATCCAACAAAACTTCAAAGGAGCTATGTGGGGCTATGACAATGAAGCTTTCCTCAGCCCCCATAATGTTCTTGGTTGTCATGTAAGTCCAGGACAAGAACAAAAAAGCAAGGGGAAGCTGTGAGGGGCACTGACCGTTGTCTGGGAGCCATTGCACTTTCTTAAACAAAGCTACTGAACCTTTAAAAGAGTATTTCTGTTAGTGATAAGTCTTGCCAGTTTTCCCACATGATGAAACAGGGAGGCATCCCTGAAGTCTTTCCAGTGATTCCATTGCCCCTTTCCTGAGGGGAAGAATTCATCTTCAGGCTTCAGGGTATGATCAATACCTACAAATTCAAATTCAACATTATTAATCCCTTAATATATGCAAGACATTGGGAATACAGAGATAGATGCACAAGGCCTGCTCTAAAGAAATCTACAGTCTAATAGGGGTAGAAGACAAGTATATAAATATCTATGACATGAAGGAGGAAAAGAAGGGGAGATCCAGGCAAAGAATAATTAGAAATCTAGGGAGAGACAGAGAGACAGAGGGGCAGAGGGAGAAACAGAAAGAGAGACAGAGATAGAAAGAGAAATAGAGAAAGAGGCAGAGAAAGACAGAGACATAGAGAAACAGACACAGAGACAGAGAGAGACAGAGAGAGGGAGAGACAGAGAGAGAGAGAAAGAGACAGAGAGAGATCTCACTTTAAGTTGGTAGTGCCTGGGGTCAGGGTGTACCCAGGGAAGGTTTCATAAAGTAGTTAGGCTCAGAGTTGCACTGTTGGACTCTGAATGAAGGGAGGGACTAGATAGAGATGGGAGGATAGGGAATTCATTCTAAGTATGGCTAATGTTATGAACAAAAGCACGAGGAGGGAAGAGAACAAGAGAGAATAGAAAACGGAAAAGAACCAATTTTAGCTAAAATGTACAATGAAAGGGAGGGCAACTTGGTGGTGCTGCAGTGAATAGAGTGCCAAGACCAACATCAGGAAGATTCATCTTCCTGAGTTCAAATATGGCCTCAGACACTTACTATCTATGTGGCCCTGAACAGGTCACTTATCCCTGTCTGCCTCAGTTTCCTTATCTGTAAAATGAACTAGAAAGGAAAATGACAACCCACTCCAGTATCTTTGCCAAGAAAACCTCAAGTGGGATCATGAAGAGTTGGACACAACTGAAACAACTGAGCAACAATAACAAAAGAATGAAGGGGAATGGGATAAGACTGACTAGGAAGCTTGCAGTCAGAAAGTGCATCAGGAGTTGGTACTTGATTAGATGGGCAACGGTGAGCCCCTGAAGGTTTTTGAGTAGAGGAGTGGCTTCTTCATGCACTCCCCTAGAAAGATTACTTGGCCAGTAGTGTGCAGGATGGACTGGAGAACAGATAGATTGGAGGCAGAAAGAACTGTCCATACCCTGACAGGGAAGAAAAGCAAGCAGACTATTTATGCTATCTGATTATCTCTGACTCCAGGATTATGCATCCTGTCTATAATACCTGCCTGACTCCTCCTCTCTTTGTTCACTTCTCTAGGCTGAACCTTTTGTCTATTGGACTTAAAATACCTGCTAGAGCTCACCTAGCTAGTTGGAGCTGGGTTCCTGGCCTCTTCTGGTCAGTCTAGTCCTAGTCACCCTGACCCCCACAGAAAGCAAATAAATGGACAGTTTTTGAGGCTCCTCTTGACTCACTTGTCACCAAATTCCAACAGATAACTTTGCAGCACCTTTCATTGCCCAAGATTCAGAATTAGAAAAAAGCAATGCTACTAGTTAAAAATTTTATTGATTGAACACAATTGAGTGCAAGTAGTAAAAGTTGTACTAATGTAGCCCACTTTTTCTTAATGGGTAATTGCAGACACTGGAGTTTGTATGTTAAAGGAGGTTTAGGACAATTTAATAGCTCATAAAATTTTATAGTCCCAGTTGAAATCAGAGTGATAACTCTGGCCTGCAAAGCTATAGTTTGCTAAATGTCTCTCATCTTTTTTTTTCCTCTTTTTATTGGAAACTTAACATCTGCTCTGCAATGGGGGGAAAAGAAATGATCTATTTTCACAGCAGAGAGGTAAGAGGTTTGGGTTTTTGTGCTCATGTTTATATGTTTATCACATCAACTTTTTACCCTGTCATTTTTTTCAGAACTAGGAGAGTTTTCCTTTCAGTTAGAAAAAAAAAAAAAGTTAAGCAAGTAGGTGCCGAACTGCAATTCCACTAAAAATTGGCTGCAGGAATCAGGGTCTCTCTAGCCCCACTAGTTGGGGGCAGCTAGGTGGCACAGTGGAGAGAGCACTGGGTTTGGAAGCGGAAAGACTCATCTTCATGAGATCACATCCAGTGTCAGACACTTACTAGCTGTGTGACTGTAGATAAGTCACTTTCTCCTGATTGCCACAATATTCTCACTTGTAAAATGAACTGGAGAACGAAATGACAAACCATTCCAGCATCTGCCAAGAAAACCCCAAATGGTGTCACAAAGAGTCAGATACAACTGAAAAATGACAACAATAAAGCCCCTGCACCCCAATTGCTTCTAAGTAATTGGGTATAGTAGCTACAAAGAGTGGTTTCATATCTCCATATTTATCTTGCATGTATCTAGTTACTTACATAATATCTCTTCCATTAGAATGTGAGCTTCTTGAGCGCAGGGCTTCTCTTTGCCTTTCTTTGGATCCCTGGTGCTTATCACTGGCACTTTGTTGTTGCTGTTCAGTCATTTCAGTCCTGTCATGACCCCATTTAGGGTTTTCTTGGCAAAGACACGGAAGGGGGTTGCCGTTTCTTTCTCCTAGGTGCTTAATAAATGCTTGTTGACTGATGGACTGGGACCTGTTTGAATCCACATGTAAATAATAAACAAATATTCACCAAGTTGACCACATGTTACATCCTGTGGATGATATATAGATGTAAGAGACGTGGTCTCTGCCTTCAAGGGGCTTATAGTCTAGTGGGGAGATAAGACAGAGTCACATGAAAATTTTAGAAGTCTAAGACAGTACAGGACAAGAGCTGGAATAGTGAGTGACAGATATAAGTATTATAGGGGTCTAAAGAAGGGAAAAATTCTATGGTCCAGTGAAAAGAACACAGGCTCAAAAATCAGAGGACTTATATTTACATCTTGCCTCTGACAGTGTATGTGCAGCCTGAGGCAAACCACTTAGCCTCAGTTTCTTCCTCTGTAAAATGAGGGTGTTGGACCCGATGGCCTCTGGGGTCACTCCCAGCCCTTGATCTAGGATCCTTTGATTCTCTAGGCTGGGGGTGGACAGAGAAGGCTCCCAGGAGGAGATGGGCTATGAGGGACTTGGCTAAGTGCAAAGGAGGTAGGAGGCTTTTCCCAGCTGCTATAAGGAGGAATGCAGAAGGTGCAGGCAGGCTACAGGAAACCGCCTCATTCTGGAGAGCTCCCATGAATGACGGCTTGGGGAAAATGGAAAATGTCAAGAAAAAAATACTCCCCCACCTGTGAGCAGCTTCGTTTGTACCCGGAGGCTTTCTTCCCTCTTTTCCTCCCTTTCCCCAGGAGAATTTGGGAAAAAAATATCACATTTCCTCTGTATTTTTTCTGGTTTCATATAGGCCTACTCATCTTTAGTTCACACATAAAACTGAGATATCCTGCTGTGTGGGCTGAATCCTTGGTTCCTGGCAACAGACAGAGAAGGGGTTAGCCTCTCTGCCCTTTGATGCAGAGGGAAATCTGGATGGGCTGCAGCAGGACAGGCCTGAGGCAAACTCAATGGGGCAGTGAGTAAGAGGTGGCTTGGGAGGGGGGAGGAAAGACAGAGACACACAGAGAAGGAGCATTTATGAGGCCCTCGCTTTGTGCCAAGCACTGTGCTAAGGGCTAGGGATAGGAATGAAAGCAAGATAATCCCTGACCTCAAGAACGTTATCTTTTAACGAAGGAAGGATGCTAGAAAGGCGAGGAGGGTATCCAAGTCAGAACGTAGCAAAGAGCCCATGGGAAATTGTATGCAGGCCTGCGTCCCCATAAGATAAAGGAAAATAATTTCCTACAGACTCTTCACTATGTTCTGACTTTGGTACCCTCCTTGCCTTTCTAGCACTTGTAGGAGAGGGGGAAAGGTGAAAGGACCATTGGGTATAAAACTGCCCTTTTTTTGCCTTATCTTGTTGGGGCCCAGGCCTCCATGCCACTTTCCACAGTCTCCTTACCATGGCCTTATTTATTCTCTGACCATTGCCACCCCACTAGAAACTTGTCCTCCACCCCTCCACCTTTTCTCCTCTCCTATAGGTCTTACTTACTCTATCTCTTTCCAGAGCACAGAAGTCACTCCTGAGTCTGCCCTGTATTGCTGGCCTTTTCCTCTCTCCTCTTCCCCTGATGAGTTTTCCAGTCCCTAGTCTCTTCACAGGGGTCCTGCTATCTGCTGGGTGGCAGGCACACACTGTCAAAGTCCGTATACTCTGAGACTTTATTTCCTATAAACCACCCTGAAAATTAATCACGATTATAGATTAACGTACTCCTAGGCATTTCACCATATATTTAACAGCCTGGAGATAATAATGCCATAACCTCAGGGAAGGACTGCAGTGAAGGAGTGTCAGACAAGCTGGTGGAAGAAATTTCTTGGAGCTGGTGAGGTTTTCAGCACAGATAACCACTCATCAATGTAATCAGCATGCAAACAAGTTTGCACCATATGTAATCATCTAAAGAAAGGTGCCAAGGTGCCAAGGTGCTAAGATGCATGGCAAGTGCCTCTCCTGCCTCTTAATCTCCCTTTTCATAAATGGCAAAATGAAGTTGAGCATCTTAACTAAATCTCCAGGTAGAAGGCCCATTTTATAAGGACCAAACTATCCTGAAGGAAATCTGCTTCTGAGTTATTATTTAAACTAAGCACTTTTTGCCCGGAATGAGGACATCAGTCCATTAGAAAGACCCCTAATCTTTCTTCAGGGAAGGAATTGTTCCAAGAATGGAGACACTAAGTCTGTGAAAGTTCTTATACTCTAAAAAGACACAGAGAATCAGAGATGGTAGGATTTAGAGCAGGGGTAGGGGACTTACCCCACCCCTGATTTAGAGTTTCAATGGACCTTATGAATCATCTAGACTACAATCAACCAATATTCACTGGTTAAGCACCTACTGTGGGTCAAGCTTTATTCTAGGAGCTGGGAATAACAAGCCAAAAAAGAAACCTTCTATCCAGATAGACAATGTGTATGCATATAATTATATGCAAAATATGTATAGGATAACTGGGGGATAGCAGTAAGTTACTACCAAGTGGGGATCAAGAAAAGCTTCATGGGGCGGCTAGGTGGCACAATGAATAGAGCACTGGCCCTGGAGTCAGGAGGACCTGAGTTCAAATCCAGCCTCAGACACTTGACACAAAAACTAGCCATGTGACTTTGGGCAAGTTACTTAACCCCAATTGCCCTCCAAAAAGCAATAAAAAAAAAAAAAAAGGTAAGAAAAGCTTCACGGAGGAGGGGGTGCTTGAGCAGAGCTCTGAAGAAAATGAGGGCTTCTAAAAGAAGAAAGTGAGGAGGGAATTTGAGGGAAGCATGGGTGGCACCAATGCAAAGGCATGGAGACTAAGGAGAGAATGTTTAGTGTGAGGTACAAGCAAGAAGACAGGTTTAGTTGGACCACAGAGTAAGTGAAGGGGAGTAATGGGTAGCAAACTCAGAAAAGTAGTTTGGAGCCAGATTGTGAAGGCCTTTGAATGCCAAATGTTGATGTTTATATTTGGTCCTAGAGATACTACAGAGTCACTGGAGTTTACTGAGCAGAGAAGTGACATGGTCAGAGCTGTGCTTTAGAAGTGTCCCTTAGCACCCATGTGGGGAATGGCTTGGGAGAAAGGAGGGACAGTTCGGAGGTGACTGCAACAGAGCACCTGGGTGGTGATAAGGACCTGACCTAGGCTGTGTGAGTGAGGGAAGGAGATGCACATGAGAGATATTGTGGACTCTCTTGGCAAGAGACTTGGCAACTGATTAGATATATGGGGTAAGGGAAAGTGAGGAATCAAGGGATGACTTCCGGGATTCAAAACAGGGTGACTGAAAGGGTGGTAGTAACTCCAACAGAGAGAGAGAAGTCCATAGGGTCATAGGACCATAGTTTCAGAACCAGAAGAGTACATCTGGTCTAACCCCTTCATTTTACAGATGAGGAGACTGAGTCCCATAGAGATTAAATTGATTGCCTAAGATCAAATGGAGCTGGCCACAGCGCTGGGATTTGAACCCAGATCTGCTTACAAATCTAGCACTGCCTCCACTGTACCATACCAACACACTCATTTTTTTGTTTCCTTTTGTTTTGTTTTGTTGCTTTTTTTTGGGGGGGGGGGGGAAATGTAGGGCAATTGGAGCTAAGTGACTTGCCCAAGGTCACAGGCTAGTTTTTTCTGTTAAGTGTCTGAGGCTGGATTTGAACTCAGGTCCTCCTGACTCCAAGGCTGGTGCTCTATTCACTGCACCACCTAGCTGCCCTCAACACCCTTATTTTTAAAAATAGTATTTTATTTTTTTCCCCATTACATGTCAACAACATTTTTAACATTCATTTTTATAAGATTTTTAATTTCAAATTTTTCTCCTTCCTTGCCTCCCCTCCCTCTTCTAAAAATGGTAGGCAGTTTGATATAGTTTATACATGTGCTATCATGTAAAAATATTTCCATATTAGTCACAGTCATGAAAGAAGAAATAGAGCAAAAGGGAAAAAACACTAGAAAGAATAAAATGAGTTTAAAAAATATACTTTGATTTGCATTCAGAGTCCATCAGTTCTTTATCTGGATATGGATAGCATTTTCCTTAGTGAGTCCTTTGTACTTGTCTTGGCTCATTGTGTTGCTTAGTAGAGCTGAGTCATTCATAATTAATTATGAAACAATGTTGCTAATACTATATACAATGTTTTTGTGATTCTGTTCATTTCACTTTGCATCAGTTCATACAAGTCTTTCCAGGTTTTTCTGAAATCTTCCTGTTCATAATTTCTTACTGTACAACAGTATTCCACTACATTCATATAATACAGCTTGTTCAGCCATTCCCCAATTGATGGGCATCCTCTTAATTTCCAATATTTTGCCACCATGAAAAGGGCTACCATATATATTTTTGCCCATGTAGGTCCTTTTCCCTTTTTTATGATCTCTTTGGGATATACACCTAATAATTGTATTGCTGGATCAAAGGGTATGCACAGTTTGGTTGCCCTTTGGGCATAATTCCAAATTTCTCTCCAGAATGGTTGGATCAGTTCACACCTCCACCAACAGTGTACTAGAGTCCCAATTTTCCTACATCTTCTCCAGCATTTATCATTTTCCTTTTTTGTCATATAAGCCAATCTGATAGGTACAAGATGGTGTCTTAGAGTTGTTTTAATTTGCATTTCTCTAATCAAAAGTGATTTAGAGCACTTCTTCATATGCCTGTAGATAGCTTTGATTTCTTCATCTGAAAACTGCCTGTTCATATCCTTTGATCATTTATCAATTGGGGAATGCTTGTACTCTTGTAAATTTGACTCAGTTCTCTATATATAAGAAATGAGGCCTTTATCAGAAACACTTGCTGTAAAGATTGTTTCCCATATTTCTGCTTTCCTTCTAATCTTGGTTACACTGGTTTTGTTTTTACAGAAGTTTTTTTAATTTAATATGATCAAAATGATCTATTTTACTTTTGTAATGCTCTCTATCTCTAGCTTGTTCATGAATTCTTCCCCTCCCCATAGATCTGACAGTAGACTACTCTTTGCTCTTCTAATTTGCTTATGGTGTCACCCTTTATGCCTAAATCATGCCAAAGGTCTATCACATCTAACTTTTTTAATATTAATTTCTTTCTTGTTTATTTTTTGGTTGTTTTTATTGAGTTCTGAGAGAGGACAGTTTAGGCCCCTCACTACTCTAGTTTTCTGTCTATTTCTTCCCATAACTCACTTACCTTCTCCTTTAAGAATTTGGATGCTACAAAAGGGAAAGAGTCAAACTTACTCTCATTGAACTTGGCTTAGGGAGGGAATGACATAAACTCTAAACTGGGTATCTTGCCATGCAGGAGAGTAGGGGGGATGGAGATGAGAGGTGGGATGATGGAGGGGAAGGAAGGGGAGAGGGGAAGGGAGGGTGG